>DVQH01000007.1:0-84774 GCA_018231625.1 Papilio phestus
ATGAGATTAATAGCAGGGCTTTTGCAGCAAAGCTGCCTCTCGCCCTGCTAAAAAGATGACCAAAATGTAATTGCCGCGTTTTTGTTGGATCAACTTTTAATTTTAAAATAATGATTTTACATTGTTTATATATACAATAATAATGATGTGATGAAAAACGCATGAAGCGTCATACAAACACATTTATATGAACTTGTAGTCGCCCTAAATGTATAGTTGGCATATATCACACGTTTGCATTCGTGTTTCTCCTGTGACATAGATTGCACATGTGACTTGTTTTTGTTGTGACAAAATTTGTCACTTGGCTCCAAATGGGTTGAGAGGTTACAGTGTTGCTGTCAGAATGAGCCGACGTGTTGCGAGGAGTGTTGTAGAGCTTATTCTTATTTACTTTTGATTTATTGACTTTCTTCTGCTTCAACTGCTTATATTAGCGATTTTCTAGTTTGATTCTTTTAGAACTTTCACATGTTGACTTAGTGATTCAAGAATGAGTAGAATTATAATTAAATGTCGACACCTATTTTGCAATGAGGTTAAGTTTGAGTGCTCTATTTGCAAGATATTTGCTAGTGAACTCGTGATTTCTAATGGATTAGTGAATTATATTGATGGAAGTAATTTTCAACTTTGGACAAAACTATCTTTGCATCATCATTAAAACAAATTATTTTATAGACGTGTTGGAAGACGATGCGCTGGGAAACTCGAATCGAGTATCGTTTGTTACCTACATTCTGCTTGGTTTAGCCATGTGTTTCTTGGTTTGTGTGGTCAGTGGTACCGTGTACTTCTTTGGCAAATGGCGTCACAAGCCAGGCTCTGGTGACATTCCTACCCACGAACCTCTTCTGGAGAATAGCCAAAACTGTAGTATCACTGGATACGTTGGCTCCAATCCTATTCAACTAAAAGAGATTCGTGCTCATGGCAAATTTGGTTCCGTCTGGAGGGTATGCAATACTCATCTTTATATACAACTTATGAATAATAATGTTGTTTACTTTAACTAGGCTACTGACGGTCACGACAAAATGGTAGCAGTGAAAGTATTCTCTCTCCAAGATCGCAATTCGTGGCAAATTGAGAAAGATGTCTTCAGTTTGCCGCAAATGAAGCATGCCAATATATTGTCCTATCTTGGAGCTGAACGCCGTGGAGAAGGTCTTAACATGGAATTTTGGATCATTACCGAATACCACCAGTATGGATCTTTATACGATTATCTCAAGTCACACACTGTAAACTGGAAACAGTTGCTTACAATCATTCAAGGAATTGGCAAAGGTAAACTTTAATTTAATTGTTTTATAATAGTACTACCAATGTATTCACTTGATATGTTTATTTTGTCGAATAGGCCTGACTCATTTGCACGAAGAATTTCCTGCAGTTCTAGGTCAAGGAGCCAAGCCATCGATTGCTCATCGAGATTTCAAGTCGAAGAACGTTTTACTTAATGAAAATTTTCGTGCTTGCATTGCTGATTTTGGTCTAGCTTTAGTGTTTCATCCAAACACTACGTGTGGTGATGCGCATGGTCAGGTGGGCACTCGGCGATACATGGCTCCCGAGGTGCTCGAAGGTAAGCTTAACACTTTAGATTCATTCTGCATGGTTTTATTATTATTAATCTGGATCGCCATTTTTTAGTTGTCAATTTCTACTTACAACGCTTCATAAGTGGTCTTAAAATACATTTTTCACTAAAATTCGATTTTATTCGCCTTTTAGGAGAGAGGAGGTGTGGGGTTAGAGTTTGAAACTTTTATAATCATTAATAACTTAGAACCATCTAAAATATTTGTGCCGCTTATAATCTGTTGGTTTATGATTAATTCAAAACTTAGTTTATGGTTTGCAAATATTCACTGTTCCTTTGGTTACACTGTTTTAGCACTTGTTGCTTTTTTTAAGAATGTTAATAATTGAAAAAATTATTCTACTGACTGTCTTTAACTTTTTTCTTACCTAGGTGCAATCAATTTTAATCGCGATTCCTTTTTGCGAATCGACATGTATGCCTGTGGTTTGGTGTTGTGGGAGCTTATGTCGCGATGCTGTTTCGGAGATATTACCTGTGGCGAGTACCGATTACCGTTTGAAGACGAGGTTGGGGCCAATCCCTCGCTTGAAGATATGCAAGAAGTGGTAGCTCAGCAGAAGAAGCGTCCCGAACTGAGCGATGCCTGGCTGAAGCAGCCGGGCATGTCGGTAGTTGCTAACACTGTACAGGATTGCTGGGACCAAGACGCCGAAGCTCGCATTTCGGCATCGACTATATGCGAACGAATACAGTCGCTGATTACCAACGAGGATAATTGCTTGGTTAGTTTTTGGAGAGAAGTGTAAAGCAGGCTACTAACTAGTGTGTTAGTCTCCTAGTAATGTGAACAATTACCGCGCAGCTTTCAATGCCACCAACTCAATGGTGAGCAACGGTGGGGTCAACTCGAAGAACTCCTTCTTGATGGCTTCCCATGCGGCCACTGGGCCAAAGGCACTGCTCACTTCTACATCCACCGCGCCCACCAATGGGGTAACTCCTTTGCTGCGCGAGACTAGTGCCTGAGCTGAGCCAAGCTATCCAGCCATTCACACTACTTCTCAATCACTATGCTGTGACTTCTCTGTGTCTTTTCTCTTCTGTATAAAGTGTACATGTCATTATTATATTTATTATTATTATTATTATTGTTACTCAGGTATTCAAATGCTATTTTGTCATTAATTGATTCCTATCACACCCACATGTCGCAAGGTGACTTAACTGTAAATGTGATTTTCCTCATTTTATTATCACTGACACTTTCTCATCAATTCTAATCTTGACTTTCAAAATGAATGACGTGTGCAGCGTTTTTTCCTGAGGACCACTGTCTTGAATGATGGTGTTGGCTCACTAGATAATCGAAATCACCTCAATCTGGCCAACATCTACCTTCAATTACCTCACACATGTTATTGTTCCTTTTATTATTTTGTTATTATACGTTGTCTTTATTCTTATTCTTGCCCTATTTTCTTATTTATTTTTTTTGTACAATTTTAAATTCTTGTATTTGTATTATTCTTGGTAGAAATAGATATAATGCAAATTGAACTTTCTTTCCTTTTCTTATCAAATTGTTTGATCATCACCCACCCAGCATTTGTAAATATATCGCCACTGGTATCGATTGTCCACAGATGGATCCTTACTGCCTGTTATCTAATGAATATGCTGCAGTGGGCTTGAGCCACCATCTTGGTACACTCTTACCAAGGCATTCACTTTGATATCATCATTCAATGCTTTCACCAGCTCCAGCTCATTTTCTCAACTCTCTACTCATCTTCATGGTAATGGACAGCTACCACATTTACACGAAAGTTCTTTACAAAAGAGCTTTTTCAATATACCTCGTTCTTATCTTGATGACTAGTGTAATTTTTTATTATTTCATTATTACTTTGTATAAAATCCCCACTTAAGTTTGTATTACCTACTTTGTATTTGAATAAAATAACTGTCAGGGTTAAGCCTGTTTTTTTTACCAGAAACCTTGTAAGTTATTTATCTTTTTCTCGAAGCATGTTTTTCTCTCGGTACCGCATTACCACATGTGTCGTATACTATAGTTTAAGTACAATGATTTAAAGTATGGGTCTAAACTTAACCAGTATTTTTGTTCGGGAACTTTCTTATACACTGGTTTGTGTTGCGGCCACATTTAAGACCAGTAACACAAATCAGTGTAGGAGAAAGTTCTCAAAACAAAAATGCTGGTTAAGTTTAGAGTCATATTTAAAGTATTGATTGTACCTACTGCGACCAGCGAAATATTACATTTCACGGAGACACTAGATGGCAGTGGCTCGGTCAAGTTTCAAAATACGACACTTAAACCAAACCGCAGATGGCATCGATGCCAGTGTTTCATTAGCCAATAGTTAAGATTCAACATTGATTTGTTTGTGCTTCACAGAATGCATCTAATCAGAGTAATTGATCGATGCATTGAGCGGCACATTTGAAGCGGTACTAATTGCGGAAATGACACTCACCATTGTCATAGTCATAGACCAGCATACACACTGTATATACAGTGGTATACAAGCTTGCATTGGGACAACTGGTGGAACTTTGTGGGCGAACATTCAACTGATCAATGGTAGATGGAGTGGAGTTGGCCAACTGAGTCGACCACTGCTCACAGTGCACTGACTCAATTCAAGGCCTTCCTTCTTCCACTTCTTCGCACTCAGTCTTGAGCAGCTTTTTTTCTCCATCTGCTATGTTCAATTGAACTCGACCTAACTGTTGATGGCAGGATGGCGCGCAATGGTCATTGGCAAATAATTAGTAACATCTTTCACCTAAAATGCATTGCTTCAACAAGGCCAATTGTTACAGCGCATCTCTCAACACCTTCTGAGACAACTATTCGGCAATTTTTAATAAGCTAATATAAATTATTATAAGCTATAATTGTCTTTTTGTACTTAAGCCAAATTATTTTTCAAAAACTAGTACGAATTTTAAAAAATAGCATGATATATTCCTAGAACATAGACTACATGTTGAAAAAATGTAGTCAAATCGGATAATTTAGTATCAGAGCAATAATTGCATGTTTATCAGGCAACCTTCTTATGGTGGTGGTCCAAAGCTTAAATATGATGAAAAGTTTGAAATTGAATTTGAAAATATGTTAAATTTGACGACTAGCAAATGATGTGTTTGCAAAATTCGAAAGAAATGAGTGCTGTTGAGTGAGTGAAGGCTAGTGGGCTAATGAACGACAGTGGCCACTTGTGGGTGGCTCCAAGTCCATTCTCTCTCACCGTCACACCACCATCAACACTAGTTTGTACTGCCACCGAGCTTCTCGCAATGCTATCGTGTCAAACAACACCCAAATCAGCACCTTCTACATCCACCTATTTCAGGTCATCTACCTTATTCATTCTTGATTTTTAATCAATAGAAAGTAACTTTGAAATTTAATGATGGCAATCCTTCGCATTCAAAAAAACTAAGTTAGGTTTGTCAGTGAATTGAATAATTTTTTACCTAGTAGAAGAAGTTAAGAAGAACTAAACCAAGCAATTTGATCAAAAACATTGTATGTATTGTCTGTCAATTTCCCCAAGATGTCTGGCGTTAGTGCACAGTGCATATTGCGTGATTTAGCTGAGGCTTATCTCGCTAGTGTCTGGTTCTATCTAGTCAAGTCAGCAAATTCGACAACAAAGTGGTCAGTTTCGTTCGCTTACTTTCCCTGACTGCAAAAGAGATAAGAGTTATCACCCGCTGACGCAGCGGTACCTTACCGCCCACAAATGGCCCGAGAACAGAGCGAGCTCCGAGACAGCCCACTGCGCTCACACTACCTGTATATGCGTGAGAGGATTAGCACCGTAACTTATACGTTGACATGATCTGTTGTCTTTTCTCAACCATTCAAACCTTAACACTTCTACTTCACCAATGACGCAATTGCAAGAAAGTAAAAGTGATCCCATAGAAGCCGACTATGAATTGACGACCAATCTAGAAAAAAGACATTAGTAGTGAATCCTTCGATTCTGCAAAAGCAGCAGACATTCAATGCATGGCGTACGTGCCGGTGGTCGAGTTGTGATCCTTTTCATGTACTCGCATCAGCGCCACTCATCGACATAGCATGTACTGCAGTGTTTGCCATAGTAATGATTTGTCTGCCATGTCTGTCGGCGACAAGGTTGCGTCGCAAACAAGTCACATGCGCGATGACATGCGCCTTGTGAAGGAAATCAGTGGCAAGACAAACAGCTTATCCTTTTAGGAATGATGCTTCCTTGTCTCACTTCGTCAACTCTTCGTACTAAGCAATATGGTCTCTAGCTAGGCGCTTCAGTTGGATTGGTGACATGAATTAGCTCGATTCATTGATGTCTACGGACAATCTTGTTACTATTTGGTCAAGAACGAGGAAGGGAAAAAGAGAGTGACACTAAGATGGGCGTGGCAGTGAGCGAATTGGTGTGCTCTCCATGGTGGATCAGTGTGCGCCATGGTGATGCGCCATGCCCTGGCACAGTGTGGCACAGCAGAATCGGGAGGACTACGTGAGCATTGCCACCTACACCTACGCTCGGCAGCCCTCACTGCCGAATCTGGGTTACTTCGTGTCATCGCACTGACTACCACTGTAGCATCTTTCACAATTTGTGTAACATTTTGGAAAAACAATAGTGCTCCCTTGGAGCTTCTCAATGTTTGGTCTCGTCTGGAATGAACCGTTTCTGAGCTTTCCAGAACATTCTCGAACTAACCAAAATAATTAATCTAAGGGTGTAGTCTTTGGATATTTCCACTAGCACATATAAGGGGCATATTGTCATGGATAATTTGCATACAGTGTATGCCATACACTTAGAAACTTATAAGTGGTTGACAGTGAGAGGAGGTCGAGAAAAATGTTCCATCAAGAATGGTTCCTGAGTTTTCTATGCACCTTGTGCCATCGAGTGACACATTGTCATTTACCGCCACCATCTACTCTGCATTCTTAGACAACAACGAAACTCAAGCTTTACGAGTGGAATTTAGAAAGATGGGCAAAAGCCGGAAAAGTACTTTGAGGAACATTGGCTAAGGAGAGCGAAGCAGAGGGATAAAGAGAGAGAAAGGCAGTGGCGGTAGTGTTGTTGTTATGGCTGGTTGGCAGTTAGACCTCGACGCGCACTCCAAAGAGGAGTGTCTGGTGTCAGCATGCGACACAAAAAAATTCCATTGAAACCAATGGCAAATGCTTGCGTGCCAGTCACAACCCCATTGGTTTCAATAGAAAAAATATTTTGTGTCACATGCTGACACCAGACACGCCTCTTTGGAGTGATCGTCGAAGTCTATTCGCAGTGTGTTACTGTGTGTACCAGCTGAGCGAGCTCGCTCAGCGACACGCAATGATCGTACGAGGTAGGTTTAGCCAATCGCGAGCGGGTGGCAACAAGAATCGCTAAACTTGGTTATCTGCTAGAAATAGGTGTTGTCTACTTAGCACTGTGGTAGGATCGGTGCTGTGTGAATGTAAAGCAGGCCATATAAAAGATAGTTGTAAAAAGCTCCGCCTATTGTAAGAAGGTATCGATGAGTATGGTTGGCAGTGCCCTGTATGGATAGCGTGGAGAGAAACGTAGCGGGTGCGGCAGCAAAGCGAAGTGGTGTGTGGAGATCGCAGTGGCAGCACTGGCCCAACCACTAACACTCCCGCAGTCGAGCGATCAAGATCGAGCTAGGTGATGTGTGTTTGAGTGAAGCCCTAAGTGAGGTCGTGCAACCGATTGTGCACTCTCATGTGTGCCGCCATCGTTTGATCCATGACCAGCGTGAACAGGATTCGAGGGAGACTGCAAGATCAGATCAGACCCCTATGGGAAGAGAGTAGCTTGTCAACTATCACCACACAACATCGTGGCCCTATCACAACAAAAATTATCAATTGTCGTCTGATGTCATCAGAAAAGCATACCACTTGTGATCGTTGGGAGATGATGAAATAATTTATGCTGCAATTGGTCACCTTTCTGCGGCAAGCCACTGTCACCATCCAAATTGGCTGTTTTCCGTTTTTACCAGCTCTTTCTCGGAAATCCATCGTTTCAGTTGCGAAGTCTTGCACCAAACTGGTACGCTTTTAAGAAGTTTGGGTTGTAGTGTTATCAAGTGAAGGCCTGCGCTTAATCCAAGAAGGTATTCTCCATCATCGGTGCCTACTGTCAGCTGTATTGCTGGATTCTACTCGGACAAAGAAATGCTCGAGTAAGTTTGTTGCAACAAAAGCAATTCGAGAATGCAATCATTTCTTGAAGTTTGATATTTTTTAAAAAAGATTGTTTATATTTTTGTAACGATTTACTTGGAAAATCTGATTGTGATTATTTGAAACCTTCCTTGTACCGGGTAAACTGTTAATGACTGTCGATATAGTGGAAGAAAGCAAGTTTCATGAATTACTGATTGCCGCATTTAACAGGCTATTCTTTTGTGAATAATTGTGATCTTACACGCCAAATATCAACCTCGACATAATTTTAGTCAAGCCAATTGAGTTATGTTCACCTGCATGAATTGATCAGAACATTTGCTGGTATGAGTATCGAAAATTTGGTATCATCTTGCCATGAATGAGGATGACTAACTAAAATTGGCATTATTTGAAGTCATTTTTTTTATTTGTTTTGATTTTTTCTCAAGAACTTTTGTTATTTTTTTATAAATTTTGTTATTGTTATGTTTTTTTTATTTTGGATCCTCAAAATCGAATGAATTATTAATTTTGTGGTGAATTTTCATCATTGTCGAAGCGATATTGGCAAAATCACTCTGGGCCTTAGTCATATCTCTCCCCTTCATTGCTTTGTAAATCCCATAGACTTTTCAGACTACCCTAAAGCTTGTCAACATCATCAAGTTTAAAACGAAAAAAACTTGGTCCTGTTTGTGAGAGTACTTTGCGTGTGATATTACCTCGCTCAGCGAATCACTCATTTGGCCATTAACTTTCTATGCTGTCCTCTCTTTTGTTTGACGAAGGAAAAAAACTGTTTTGGTCATTGCTCAGCATCGTTTTTTGAAAACTTTCTTTTAAGAAGATTGCATCATTTTGAAGTTGTATATAAGACTTTTCATATTTTTCTACCCAAAACGTTATTCATTTTTATTTTTTAAATGACTATATTGTAAGAAGAAAAGTAGAGTAATCTGAAAAACTTAACCTCTATTTTTATATATATTACAAATCGCACAAGCTTGGACAAGCAAACTCATTTTTACGAAAAACTACTCTCGATTGTGATATTGTTCCTAAAGATTGTTGGCGCACATCGCTTTCTATGAACAGCAGCAAGCCTCTTGTTGACTGTTTGCTCTCAAGATCTCATTTCATATATTCTATGCGTTGCTGATTGCAAGATATTTGGATCCAGACCCGGTGCTGATACTTGTTGAATTTGTGGTTCATTGCGAAGATGGTGAAAATGGTTAACGATCAAGGTGAGTTATCTAACACAGTCTCACCTAGCCTCAATGGCCTAGGGCACCATTTAAATGCCTTCTCACAGTTAGACAAGCTCACATTCACAGCTGTCAAGCTGCACATATTGGCCGCCTCGCCTCAGTACGGCTGTGGCAGCAGTTTGGCTTGATTGTATCGTGCTTTGTCCAACGGCTGCGCCCGCCCAACCTCTCCTCGAGCAGTGCCTTTGCCACGGTGGCCCCGATCACGTAGACACTTGGCTACCAGGCACTAATGCGGTGCTCTGCTCACGCTAGCTAGGCCACAACAATGACTCGAGATGATCACCCCTCGGGTTCGCACTAAAGTAAACTCGTCCATTCCTTGCTCAGCAGGTTTTGTTTGGCTAGTCAACGGTTTGTTTTGATTCGACCTATTCTACTGCGCTAAATTGAAAATATATATTGTCACTACTTTATCGATATTTTTTATTTGAGAAATGTTTATTTATCCAATTTTGATAAGTCTCGGTATCGCACGAAAACATTTTCAATGATAAAGAAGCGTTGAGGTGACTGAACTACAACTAGTGTTCCTGTTTAGAGACTAGGTTGCTGTTAAGTGTGGAGAGTGTTTGAGTCGGGCACGGGTTGTGCATAGTGCAGTGACAAAATTGTCATTGTCTAGCATCACATGATGACTAGTGGACTGAGTATCACTCGATAAGTATCGCATTGTCACCATAGCTGCTATTGTTATCTGGCTAATACCCCGTGATTCTGCTTTAGTTGTGGATAAGTATTTTTCCACGTGAGAATTGATAACATACTCGTAATCTTTATCTTGTGCCATTGCTTTCGATTACAATACCGATCCTATATTGCTTATGCACAACTCGTTTGCTTGGTTACCAAGTGATCTAATTTTTGGTAAAAGTTTAAACCCGTTTATTTATATTTGATTATTTGAGGTATTAAGAAATTGGTGGGATAACTGACAGAAAGTAAAGTCTATAAGAAAAAAGAATAAACACTTGTTGCTTTAAATTAGAATTTGAAATCGGAAGTTTTCTATTGCGTTATTTTAAGCTGGTGATGAGCATATCTAGTTGCAATAGCTAGACACTGCTTTTGATCTCAGGCATTGAGGTCTGGACAGGCATTACCCATATTCGTCTCTCATTTACTCTGGCTTGTGTTGCTGGAATAATTCAATGAGCTATTCCGTCAAATGAAGCTTTGTTTCTATTGGTGCTGATTTGAATATAACCTACATAAGCTTGGGTGGTGTGTGCAAATGGATGCCTAGCATAGTAATGCAGTGCTTCGTGTCTCATTAGTCGTGTTGGTGGGCTACTATTCTGCTCAACACCAACCATATTTGTTGATTCGTTATCTAATCTCAATCGATAGCTATTTTCTTTGCGTCAAAGCATACGCATACAACTCTCATCTTCCACCTGAACGGGAGTAGAACGTAGTCGAATCGATGTCAACTGGAGACTAGAATAGTGTTTGTTTAATGACGCTATTGTTTGATAGTTTGATTGACACCGGTCCTCTAGTATGTAGTGGTTTCAAGTTGACCTATTCGGACGCACTGAGAGACTTTCTCAGTTCTTCGTTTGCTTCTAATGGATTGAAATAGTGAAATATCGTTGAACTTCAATCGCTCAAACTGCTTACTTTGTTGAATTGGAATAATTTGCTCGAGTTTTCATTGTATGGTTTCTAGGAAAGGTTACGACCTTTCACGTTGGTGTTAGAGTGATTGTTGTGTGCACCATGATATGCAATGGTGAGAGTTTCTGGTCGTCAATCCTGATAACGCGCCCGCTGCACTCAGCCGCTGAGCTTGGTTGAACTCTTGCTAGTGCTCGGCCCGCTCGTGCTCAAGTGAGTACTGTGCTAAGTGCTTGGCGCCGCAGACAGGTGAGATGAATCTTGGCATGAACTAATTGTGTAGCCAAATCCAGTTTTAAAATAACTCACCAAGATGGTGCTAGCTTGGTTAAGAATAGAAGTGGCCGGACAGCACGGCTCTTAGTGGTGATTACTTAACTCTCACCTGCGGGCTCTACCAGTCGGCTAACCTTGAAAATACAGACGCGCTTCTCTTGCAATGAGGCGTTATCTTGCTTGACCGGCTTGGATAGTCTATTGCTTTGTATTTTTTGCATATCTGCCCGGTTGGATCAAAAGCACCTTTTACGATGACTAGTAGCTTTGAGCTAAGTTTATCCATTCATGATTCTATCTTAAAAAACTATATTTTTATGTTGACCCACTCGTGTTCATTTTTCTCTTACTCTATCAGCTGTAGTCCAGTCTGTCAACGCATTAAGAGATGAAGGATACTGAAGTACTATTCTAGTCTCTTAGTAGGTAACTTTTTTGTATAATGACTTAGGTGATCTGCTTACAAACTTTCGTGTGACATAAGGTCTAGAATCCTTTAAAAATCTAGAATACGATGCTATTGTTGTAGCGTGAATGAGTTAACGTATTCAGTAGAAGCCAGTCACGTAGGCTCACTTGTTCACAACTGGACCCTTGCTTTGACCTTGACGCTGACCAACCTGCCTAACCTGCTATCCGACTTTCTGTAGAGCGACTCTGTCCGGGCGACTGGTTTGTCAGTTGGTAGCGACATGTATTGGTGCTCACTGTGCGCGAGGCATACCCATCACCTTGAGTCGTCTTTGCCAGTGGTCCGACCCATTCCCCCACACTCAACACAGCTCCCTCTACTCTAACTTTCTGGTTATGCCTCTAGCAGTTAGCGGTAGTGGTTCACTCTTGCTCCTCTAAAGGGGGTATTCTCTTGTTAGGCATTTTCAAGGACATTGATGCCGTCCTAGTATTGGACACCAATTTGGCTGCTTCTATTTTAGTGATTCTATTGAGGAGAAACATTATACTAGAACTAGATGGACCCGAGAAACTTATCTATAGTAGTCAACTGCAACTATTTGAGAACTAGTTGCAATGAAACTATGTTCTTCCTGTCTTCTTAGACTATATATCACAAGAACGCTTGTGGTATTTGGAAAGAGTGTAGGGGTACGCTTCACTTGCATTAGTTAATATGTAGTATTTCTGTCTTCACATGATAACTAAAGCTAAATCACATTAGTTTTAACTATAATTATTAAAATTTATACTCTTTCTACTTACTATTAGTATATAATGGCTATATACTTTTAATCGATAATTAGCAAACTATCGATTTGGCAAGACCACTCTAAGGTGCTGCATGATTGCCAAAAGTAATCTTACCATGATGGTTGGTATTTTGGTAACTGATACAGTGGTGCTTCATTTTTCACCGAACCACTGTAAACAGTGTAACTTTGGTAATGGTTAAATTAAACAACGTTTTACGTATTTTTCAAAGTGAAACTTGAAGTAACACTGTATATCATCATTGCTGTTACTAATAGATCATTTTTAGCCCGGACAATGTAAATAGAGCAAGAAATATACAGTGTCTAGAATGTAGACTCTACATTTTCAGTGATGCTGCTCAATAGAAAGAAACGTGTCTCCATCTCACACTGAGTGGTTTATATAGAAGGAACTTAGCCGCTTAGAAGCAGAACTCGAAATAGGTTTTGCTGTTTCACGTTGTTTTCTTTGCAACCCGTCCGCCTGACTACTATGTCCTTGGCAATGACTTCGACCCATTCTGAACTGTCCTTAGAAGTAGTATATTACCAAAAATATAAAGTTATGTTCATCTTATTGGCTCACATTCGATTGACTCATTCTTAGCACAACAACCCATACCATTGTGTGCTGCACCCTTATTGCATTAGTTGTCGTTGGCAAGTTCGCCGCTCTTTATCATGTCAGCCTATCACTTTTTTATTTACTTGATAAGCTTAGTTTTGTCTATCACTAACTGGCAAGTCTTTTTGGCTTCAAATTTATTGTTGCAACTCTGCCAGAGAAATGTCATGGTTTTGTCTTTTGTAATAAGAGTAATTTAGTGATATTTAACATCATACGATAGTAATGTTAGGTTGAAGAAGCACATATTGATACGAGGAGTAAAGGATGGCACTGATTAGCATCTTTGTCTTGATTGGTCCCTGCTCTTCCCGGTGTGCAATTGATTTTCACTACAGCCTAGTTGCGATTACTTGAGACTGTCTAGTCACGAGGCTTCTCCGTCACCTCTTTGCTTCTGCCACTGTGGCTCTTTTAGTTTAGTGAACGCTAATCTTGGACGAGACCATTCTCTTCTATCGAATTTGTGAGAAAACTGGTGGTTGTTGGTTGGGCCTACGATGGTGGCAGGCAGAGCAACCTTGAATCGGCTGGATGCGCGACGGTGGTGTAATTTGCTCTGCCCGACCGACCGACTCTCGCTCTCAGTGCTCCCTCTTTCTGCCCCTCTGCTTGCTCACCCCTGTTACTGCCACCGCCGTTATTTATAGTGCTCGACGCGCTCTCAGTGCATCTCGTTCGAGTCATATGACTACAGCCTCAGTGTGGCTCGATGTTGTCTGTGGTGAGATCACGTTCGCCACCAGGTCGAGCTAGGCATAGTATTGGCGGTGGTGGTGGGGCACCACTTTGGTCTACACTATCACTATAATGCACTTTTTAGCGTACTTTTTTCCTTGACTGTTCATTGTCGATTCAAACTTAGTATGAGATAACAGGCCCTATTAACTCAATGGGACATTCTTGAATTTGCATGACAACACGGTCCCATCGTTAATCAAGTATTTATGCTGCTCTTAGTTGAGTCCATCTTGGTTTATTTGTAGTTTAGAGGTATAAAAACTTGACTCTAAGTTGAATTTACTTGTAATAAGTAATAGAGTAATACTCAACTGATGCTTTATTAGATTTGAGTGCTTTTGGTTACTATCTCCAGTACTTATTTCCATTGTGTTACATAACAAACAGGCATTTTATTATTTTAATGTTTGGTGTATTTCGATGCATCCTCGTTACAAATACTCTACTTGGCTTGACAGAGCCGAGCAATAATCTAACTGTAGCTGACACTGTTGTTGTTTGGCAAGATCACATGTTATGAAATGGGCTGATAAGTGGCGCTCGATATCGACTGTCTGGTTGGGCGGCTAAGCGGCAACAAAACCTTGAGCCTGATGCTTCTGTTGGCTGGTTTGTCTGGCAACGAAAGCAAAAGTGGCAGAGGCGGTGGTGGAGGTGCTTCCTTGGCTTCACCACAAGAAGTGCTGCCGTGGTGGAGGCGGGCAAAGCAACTCTCGATGCTGGCAGGACTGGTGCTGCTGTGTGCTGCCCGGACACCACCGACACCACCAGTCAGTCGGCTCGTTCGCTGCCGGCTGCTCGGTTGTTTGCCTGTTGGGTGCAGTGATAGTGTTTTAATCAATCTGTGGCACGTCTCAGGTTAATCAGTAAAGCATAGGAGAAGTACCACTCACAAACACCACTATCGCTGTTCAGCTTCCGACCAGTCATATAAATGCTCAGGCTAGTGGCAGTGCCATTCTACTGCGGCCATCGACAAGTGATCATCAACCTTGCTTATACCAAGGGATGGCTTGACTGCGGTCAACAAGTGAGCTCATCTTTGCCGAAAAATCTCTCAAAAAACCAAGCTGATTTATTGGCTAGGTCAATGTTGTCACTGCCACTTGTCATAGAGTTCGCATGAATTTATTGCACCAATTGCCTTTCCATTCTTCTTTTTCCACCCCATTTTATCCACTCAAGTCTTGGCCGGTCCAAGATGGCTTTCTCTGTAGATATCTATTCTCATTCTTCCACTCAGAAATGTATGAGGGTTTTCGCATTATTTTAAACCTTTTTGGTTATATATTTTTAACTAATTATTAATTGTTTGTTAAAATTTTAGTGGAGTTTGTCAACCGGTTTCGTAACGATGATTTGGAAGAGGAACATCAATTTGTGTTTGAAGATGTCGACTCGGAAGATGGTGATAGCGGACAGGAAGATCCGCGTTCATCTCGAAGCCATTGTGCTTCTGGTGTGGTTCGACGCGCTAATGCTGAGGGTATGGAAGCCTTCGAGGACACCACTGATGAGTCGGTTGACGAAGAGGAACCCGCCGATCTCTTCGATTCAGACGACTCGGGCAACGATGAGCTTGATGACGAGGTGATCGAGTCGGGCTCGGGCGATCCATTGCGCAACAAGACTGGCGGCGATGAGTGGAAGTGTGTCAGCAACCCGATTCCTATTCCGGAAGAGGCTACTTGTCCCATCAAAGTACCTGTCAACAACCGTCCTAAGCGTCATCGACGACCGCGTCGCAATCGCAAACGCCATGAACGCATCAGCACTAGCATTAGTAGCAGTCTCATGGCCAGTAATTTCACTGACCTCTACTACCTCAGCGGCGAATTACTCGGTGAAGGTGCCTACGCTTCAGTGCATGAGTGCCGCAGTCTGGAACAAGACCAGAAGCGATATGCAGTCAAAGTGATTAACAAAGGTGAACGTGGCCACTCACGCTCGCGAGTTTTTCGCGAGATTGAAATTTTTTATCAGTGTCGTGGTCATCGCAACATTATTCAATTTGTCGAGTACTTTGAAGATGCTGAACGATTCTACCTGATTTTCGAGAAAGTGGAAGGAGGACAATTGCTATCGCACATCCAGAAGCGAGTTTACTTTACCGAGAACGAAGCCAGTCAAATTGTGCGTGATATAGCTAGTGCTCTTAAGTTTCTTCATAGTCGAGGTATTGCACACCGCGATCTCAAGCCTGAGAACATTCTCTGCTATTCTGAGACTCAAGTCTGCCCAGTGAAAATATGTGACTTCGACCTAGGCTCCGGCATTGTGCTTTCGGAAAGCTCACCAGTTTCTACCCCGGAATTGTTGACTCCCGTTGGCTCGGCTGAATTTATGGCTCCCGAGGTTGTGGAAGCTTTTATGGGCGAGGCCTCTCCATACGACAAGAGGTTAGTGTTTGTTTCATTTGTTTCAGGATAAAGAGTCACCTTGACTAACTGTTGTTGTCGATGCAGATGCGATCTCTGGTCTCTGGGAGTAATCACTTACATCTTACTCTGCGGCTATCCGCCTTTCTATGGTTGTTGTGGCTCGGATTGCGGCTGGGAACGTGGAGAGTTTTGCGGCTCCTGCCAAGACCAACTCTTTACTTGCATCCAGAAGGGAATCTATGACTTTCCGGAGCGCGAATGGGCATACATCTCAGAGGAAGCAAAAGATCTCATTCGGCATCTTTTGGTAAAGGATGCCAGCCAACGCTACACGGCTGAGATGGTGCTCAACCATCCTTGGGTTCAATATGGCGGTCCGCGAACCTTTTTGCAGACACCAAAGGTGATTCGCCGCAACAACTCGGCTAAAGATTTGGCTGCATTTGCTGAGAGTGCTAACGCTATGAAACGCTTGTTCATCAAAAATCTTTATTCGAACTCGATCAGCTCAGTAGCTGAGCTTGGATCTAGCGGCATTTCTCGTGCTAAGTTGTTTGCTCATCTCGAGAAGAGCGACGATGGTGATTCGGGCACTGACTATGATAGCTATGACTATGGCTTGCAGTTCGCGCTGCAAAACACGCCCAACTCGACCGACTCGGAGACGGCCAGTCACTCTCCGCCTGTCTTTGATTCGACTGATCTCAAAACACCCCTGGCAATGACAACACTGGAGCAGCATCAGAAGCAGCAACAGCAGACATCACTTGTGTCACCAGTTGCCAAGAACACTAAACAATTCTTTCGCGATCGCAACTTTTCATGTGGCCAACAAGCCAGTCGACAACATCAGCCACAGGCTGGTCTTGTTGGTCTTGCGGCAAATGCTTCTCGACCACAATCCATTCGTATGACACTCTCATTAGATCGCAATCTAATTCTTGGCACCGATCCCGCTCTGATTGGCTTCTGATCTCGCGGTTCATAAAGTGAATAATCCCACCAATCATCCCACCTTATAAGAAGCCATTAGAACTTGTTATGTGCAACATCAATATTCAACTTTAATATATATATATATACATCATATTGTCTTCTATTATTACTATTGTCAAATCCTAAATTTATATTTTTTGACACTTGCACTATTTGTATGAGCATATTGAGCAGACATCTTGCTGATTTTTCTTTACATCTTTTCACCTGCTGCAGTTGAAAGCTTCCAGTCAGCCTTTTTTGTGATTATCTATATTTTTTTGGTTGATATATGTCATTTCCAGTTATCCTTTACCAAGAACAATAATCATTTTAACAAGTTAAGACTTTCTAAATGTTTTTTACACAGTTATATGTTCAGGTGAACTCCATTTATATAACGCTATATATGACGAGCACCACCGTTTTGTAACAAATAAATGTATCTTTTAAAATCATTTTTCTAACACCAATTTAGAGTCATGGTTTTGGCAATTTCTACTTATTTTATATTGTTTTAGGCAATCTTTTTGTAACTTTTGTATTTTTTTATCCCGTTTTTCTAAATTTTTAGTTGTCACAAATCAGAGATGATAAGACACCAATTTAAAATCCAAAAACAAATGCTCGTATCAGGCTTGATGACTCATGAAGCATTTAAAAAATATGTGAAAGTCCATTAACATTCAAGTCATTTGTAATGGTTGACTAGAGTCCAATCGCCACATTGTCCATTCTGGAATGAAGTTGAGCAAACCCGATCCCAGTGCCACTCGATGCCGATCTCAACCAACCCAACTCACCCACTGCAGTCCACTATTCTAATAAGCACAATGTTTGAAATGTGCAA
Organism: Papilio phestus; assembly: GCA_018231625.1. NCBI lineage: Eukaryota > Metazoa > Arthropoda > Insecta > Lepidoptera > Papilionidae > Papilio > Papilio phestus. The sequence goes on from DVQH01000007.1 coordinate 17,726, forward strand.
GTATTACTTGGTGACATTCAATGACAAACACCTGCACGACATCATCAATACACCTACTCGGTCTCGGCTCACCATCTCTCAGTTTTCACTAGACATGACTCTTTTTAGACTACCTAATCAACCGTTGCCATCCACTCAAATCAATTCGAGCATTTACGCTGTTTAACTTGTTGTTTCCATCTAATTTTTGAATAAAACTGATGCTTCTGTCAATCTACATTTGACTTGGTTAATTTATCACAAAGAATGGCAAGGCTAACTGAGGAATATGAGAACTAAAATCATAATTTCGTAGATAATATTTAGAATATTAATCTTAGGGCTAAAAGCAACGTGTGAAAGCGTTCTAATAGACTTCTGTAGAGATCGAATTGAGATCGGATGAAGTCATGACATGCTGGAACAGGTGGAGAACGGCAATGTGCAATAGAGATGCTCAAGTGCTGTTCTAGCATGCTAATATTATAAGTAGAATCTGAGCGACTCTCGATTGTAAATAAGAACTTTCACCAATAAAGTCTTTCAATGTTAAATATTTTTTCAGTTATTTTTTAATGTCAATTCACACTAATCTTATTATTAAGTTTAAAAAGGGTGATTTGAACTAACCAAACATAGCATTGTGTCAAGTTTGATTTTTCAAAATCCCGAAAAGTGCTGTAACGTTGTTTAAGTAGGGCCATATTTGCAAAACAACTCATGTGTCTCTCATGCGATATGCCTAAAAGTTGAATCATTTGAGCAGGCTTGTTGATGTTTCTAGAAAGATTTTGATCACGATGTCTGGTGACAACTCTAACCCGGCCACGAATCAAAACTCGGAGGCTGAGGTGCGCACTTACAAGCTGGAGAAAGGTTCCGAACTGCGTTTTGAAGTAGAAAATGAGCCAGTCGTATGCCAGTTGATTGATGGCTTGGCTGAGTTGTTTGGAACCGAATTGCGATTGGAACAGAAGTACACCTTTCACAAAAGCGCTAAAGTTGCCGTGTTTACATTTCACGGTTGTAAGTTAAAAATTTCTGGCAAGCCTGAGGTGGAATATGTTGCAATGGAGACTCCGATGACTTTCTACGTAAATGTCAGCAATGCCTTGGAAGGCTGTCGGGTGAGCTCAACCCAGGAAGATAAACCTGGCCCAAATGTACTGGTTGCTGGTCCGACTGACGTTGGCAAATCTACTCTTTGCCGAATATTGCTCAATTATGCTGTAAGGAGTGGTCGAACTCCTGTTTATGTTGATTTAGACGTGGGTCAAGGTTCCATTACTATTCCTGGAAATATAGGCAAGTTTTATTTAAATTTCAAATACGATATGTTAGGTATTTATTATCTTATTTTATGCATTAGGTGCAACTGTCATTGAAAAGCCTGCCGATGTAGAAGATTCCTTTCAAATTAATGCTCCGATTATATTTCACTTTGGACACACTTCGCCAGGCACAAATCCTAATCTTTATGAGCTAATCATCAAGTCATTGGCGGAGGTTGTTGAAAAGAAAAAATCCGTAGATTCAAGTGTTAGACACTCTGGAACTATCATAAATACGTGTGGATGGGTTCAAGGTTATGGATATCAATCAATACTACAAGCAATCAATCATTTTCGAGTCGGTGTCGTACTGGTGATTGATCAGGAAAGGCTCTACAGCGAACTAATGCGCGATCTCAAGTCACAGCCCAATCTCAAAGTCATTTTTACTCCAAAAAGTGGAGGAGTTGTTTCGCGTTCTAAAGAATTTCGGTAAGAGTCATTGTAGTGCCTTATACTTTTGGAATGATTGATTTTTTTACTTTTCTGCATAGATCCGAAGCTCGAGATTTGAGAATTCGTAACTATTTCTATGGAACAAGCAGCAAACCTTTTTATCCATATTCATTTGACATTCCTTATGCACAATTTGTTGCATATAAGATTGGCTCTGCAAATCTTCCCGATTCATGTTTACCGATTGGAATGAAATCAGAAGATAATTCAACCAAACTATATTCCGTCCAACCATCACCACAATTAATGAATCACATTTTGGCTATTTCATGTTCAACTAGCGAGGAGGATGTTCAAAATGCAATCACCACCAATATATATGGCTTTGTGGCGGTCACTAATGTTGACAAAGAAAGACAGATCATCACTGTTCTCTCACCTCAACCTCGACCATTACCAAAAAACTGTATTATGCTTCTCTCCGATACTCAATTTGTTGACTTAGAATAATTTATATTTTATTTTTTGTATACCTCAAATGTTAAGGTATAAATCCTTCTCTTTTTGTTGATCCTGTATTGTCAGAAGCTTGGTATTTGAGCCTTTCTTTAAAATTCAGTGATTTTAAAGCAAAATAATTATATTTTTAAACGAAAGTAAAATACTTTTTTTATGTATATAAGCTTGTTGTTCATTTAAGAAGACAATGTCATTGGTAAGGCGGAAGCAAATATGTTAACCAGTTTTTATCCTTTGTATTCTTTTTTAAACCGCAATCACCTTTAAAAATAATAAAAATAAGCGTTGAAAATTGTACACACATGCACTAACAACTTTACCGATAGATGGCAATGAAAAATCCAAAACATGACACAGCAAAAGAAGTGTAATGTGTAGTGCCAAGTTTCAGTTCAATTCTTGCATGTGATTGTAATTTGTTTTATTGTTATTATATAAAATATATATATAAATGTTTCTTGCCTATATTTAATTGATTCAGTTTTAAATTGTTGTCAGTTTAAATTCATCAAAATGTTTTCATTTAATTTTGATCGGTACTTGCAAGATACATTTTCAGCAACATATCGATGCTATTCGGTTTCAATGTTGCCAGATGAAAGACAGAATCTTGAGAAAGGTGGCAAAATTATTATGCCACCCTCAGCTTTACACACCTTGACTCGTCTCAACACAGTTTATCCGATGCTCTTCAAGTTAACAAATCGCGATAAAAACCGGTACACTCACTGCGGTGTTTTAGAGTTTGTTGCGGAAGAAGGCAAAGTATATTTACCGTACTGGATGATGCGCAATTTACTGCTGGAAGAAGGTTCTATGTTGCACGTTCAAAACGTTTCGTTGCCTGTAGCTACCTTTTCTAAATTTCAGCCACAAAATGTCGACTTTCTAGACATCTCAAACCCGAAGGCTGTGCTGGAGAACGCTTTACGAAACTTTGCTTGCTTGACCACTGAAGATGTGATTGCAATCAATTATAACAACAAGATTTACGAACTTAGTGTTTTGGAAACTAGGCCTGGTAATGCGGTCAGCATTATCGAATGTGACATGAATGTAGAATTTGAAGCGCCCGTGGGCTATCAAGAGCCAAACAGTGTCGATTCACACGAGGTCGAAACCGATGATGTATCGATGATCGAGGAACCTAAATCGACACCTTTTAGTGGTAAAGGAAATCGACTGGACGGAAAGCCATCTAAAGAAACTTCTATCAGTTCGGTCAAGTCAACTAAGGATGCTTCGATAATCGGTCCCGATCTTAACTGGAAGATTGGTACTCTTAAGTTTTGGAGAAACACACGCTCCACTTCCGACATGCAGCAATGTGAGTCCGAAGCTGAGGAAAATTTTAAGCCATTCCAAGGAGAAGGACAAACCTTGTTTGGAAAAAAGAATTAATTCTCTGTCTTTTCACTATACAATACACATTACCCAGAGAAAGTCCCCTTTTAACATTAATTTATTAAAATACTAAAATGTACAATTTATTGTGAATATATAACATTAAAATCAATATTAGTCAGCTATATCACAGATTGACTATACTAGAATAACTTGAGTGGTGATTGGCCAGTTCACTTTACCACGAATTGCATTTTCTTTCAAACGTTGTTTGAATATGTCAACTATAAGTCGCCTCCTCTTAGCATCATCTTCTCGTTTTCCATTTGTCTTCCGTTCTCTTACTTCAGGCAGCTTTCGATACAACTTCTCAGTTTGAAGTCTCATCTGATGATGAGTAAGTCCAGGTCTAGTTATAGGAGACAAAGGTGTTGGACCAGTCCGACGGTTTGATCTACTCTTGTTGATAGTATTTTTCTGTACAGGTAGCCTCTGGGAATGGTGTTCCAGTTTCTGTTTGATCATATAAGTTTGCATAATTTCATTCTTGCGTTCTTTGGCTGTGTTGACGCGCAGATGGGCATTATCTTGAATGCGTCGCACTCGCATCATAGATCGGTGCTTGAATTGGTTGCAATAGCGATCGAACGAATCTTGCAAATCGCCAATCGCTGAATTGGAAGCAACTTGGTCATCGATGGCGTTACTTATTCTCTGTTCTTTTGACTCAAGGGTTACAAACCAAGCAGTTGGGGGTTTGCTGTTTCTCTCACTTCGGTGCTTAACTATCTGATCGCTATCGCTAGCAGGACTGCTAAGAATAAATGATGTTTGAACCGACTTGGTATCAGTTTTCCGGTTGAAATCAGAGATTTGTACACTAGAGAAGCTAGAGACTAATTGTTCGCGGTCAATTCTCTTCTGGTCAAATGAAATTTGGTTTTCGTCTAATTGTTCTGCAAGTTCCATTGTGTGTCGACTATCACCGAGTCTGACAAGGTGTTGACGTTTCATATTAGTGTTGGATATAACCTTTTCCGCTATTTGTTGATGTTCTATGGCGACATTGTCACCATGGCAATCGCAGTTGCAACACTTTGTGCATAAATCATTCAAAGTCGCTGAAGGAACTTGAGAACGAAATATTTCTTTATGTGATTTGGGTTGAGCAGTCAATCTGGTCTTTTCAAGTTGTGCCACAATTTGTCGGATACAGACTTGCTCAAATTTACTCAGCTCTTTTGGTAGATAATCACTTAAATATTTTTTTATTTGCAAATCAATAGATTTAGAAAAATTGCTGTTTGCAATTAGTACTGGTGATCCTGAACCAAATGATGGTGATAGTGATGGCGATTGCAAATTTTTAGAAATTAATGGAACCTTTGTCAGATTGCTACTATTGTGAGAGCTCAAACTAGGTGCTTTATGACAAAACAAGTTTAGATTTACACGACTCTTATTTTCTAGCTCATAGTATTCGGTTATGTTGCTCATATTATCAAACTCTTCCAATTCCAAATCTGTCGTGTCTTTCACACAATCGAGCGGTTCTGAAGCGGTGTCAAAATGAAACGAATCTATCTCCTGTTGATGACCGTGAGATGTAGGTAATTCTGTGACTGTATTAATGCGATATTCTTGAATCTTTTTGAGCACGTCAATAATTTTGTTAGCATCCTTCACAATTGTTGCTTCGCGTATCAATGCATAATTAGACTCTTGCGGATGATTCATCGCAAAATCAAAATTAGTTGGGTTGTCCAAAATCATTTCTTTTTTACTCATGCTGCAGTGAGATTTGCAGATCGTTGGACTTGGTGCTGAGTGCAAATTTAATAACAAAGAATCATCATGACTTTTTAATGTTGTTTGAGTTAAAATATTTGAAATAGCTGGATTTGATAAATGCGATATATCAACATACTTTTCTGAATAAACACTTTTGCCCAATATTTCTTGAACTTTTACAGAAAGTATGTCTGTGTCCAGGCTTGTCAATTCCTTTTGATCTGATGAAAATTCCAAAGAAACGTTTTTCTTCTCACACCTAAAAGGTCGTCTTTTAAAAACACTAATATTGTGAGGTTTTTTTGTTGAACCATGAGATATTGTTTTTTCAAGAGCAATCGGCGTAATATTTAAAAACTTAAAATTAGTCTGGGAAACATGCCGAGGATCAGGAAGAGGTGTACTGTCAAAGAACAAAGGTTTGTTGGTTTGTTGATCAGCTAATGTGAAATCCATCATAAAGCTGTTCAAACAACGCGGCAATAAGTCAATTCTTTATTAAAATATATATATATTAAATATTAAATAAAAACATTACATCGTGCTATAGCGCTAAGCAACGGTTTGATTTGCGCCTTTCACAGACACTAGTATCATTTTATAATTAAACATTTTGTGATTTATTAAAAATATTGTCATATTAATATCAACTAGACAAGTACAAATGTATAGACAATGTTTATCTTCACTTATAATATACTTTGATTAGTCACAGTAGCAATATATGTTAATAATTGCAAAATTAATCATTGAGCGAAGATCTGAGTGAGCGTAGAGGCAATGTTTATGTGTGTGTGTGTGTGTGTTTGTCGCGTTTCTCATTTCTGTTTTGCCAATTTGCCAAACTCAATTCTTAATGCATAAATAATTTATTCCAACAACTTTGATGTGACTTTCACTTTTTGTTTGTTTATAATAACCTACATTTACAAGAATCTTAACTTTTGAGTTACAAAACTGGGCTTAATAATGGAAAATCTGAGCAAAAAGCCAGCAAAGGGAATTTTAAAGAATTCTTCTAGCATTGAAAAGCAAGAGGCAATTTTGGTTCGACAACAGTAAGTTACCTTTGATCGAATTTTATAATATAAACACTTTAAAATACTTTAGATCGCATGAAAAAGATTTGAAGTGGGATGAAATGAATATTTTGCAAACATTACACCCACCCGACAAGGACTATGGTCACATGAAGATAGAAGAGCCAAAGACTCCCTACTCGTATTATGTGGAAAATGATGACGGCGAGGTGAACTCCGATAATGAAGTGCCCACTGAGATTGATCCCGACAATCTAGCAGAGTTAATCACACAAAAAACTAAAAAAACTGATTCTAAGTTTACCTTTGACGATTCGGAGAGAATGAAAGATGACCAAAGTGACTCGGAGGATCAGACCGAAGAAGATCCACTTGAGAAAAAAGAGTTTGAGCAAAAGCGTAAAAAGCATTATAATGAATTTCAAATGGTCAAATTAGCTCGAAAGCTAATGAAAGAAGAATTGGATGAGGATGATGAGGAGGAGGAAGATGGAACGGAATCAATGCAGGACAATCCACAATCCAATTCAGGTACTGATTGAAAATTGCCTATTTGTTTGTCATTTGTTAATACTCTGTTGCATCAATCTTCATTGTTTTCAATTAATATTATATATATATTAAAAATCAGTGTTTTGGCATTTTCAGACACTTCTTTAAAAATTTGTTTTTTTTGTATTTTGGTTTGAAAAATACATATTTGAATTTTTTGGTGCTATTTTGTTTTTTATTTGGTTAATTATTGTGTATAACAACATTGATAATACTATTTTTGTAGTTTGATTTAATATTTTATTCCGAAGTTGAAATATATTTTAATTGAACAACTACGTCATAAATCATTGATCTATTTCTCAAGGCATTTGAAATTACAGTGTTGTCCAGCATGAGATTGTCAACAGCTAACCAAGTGATCAAAGACAATTGTTAGATAATACTGGAAGTCACATTCTTCATTATCGCTGTTGGTGATTAACTTTAACTTTATGGCAGATGTCTCAACTGAATCCTGTTTGAAAGCTTCATCATGATGTGCACACAAGTTCTTTCTACGACAAATACAATTAGTATGGAATGATAGATTGAACATTGTTACTGTTATACATACAAAGCATTCATTTCTCCAGACACTTGGTAGAGGAGAGTGAAGAAGCAATGAGGATGATCTAGTTGCGAGGTGGAGATGCACTCTTGTCCCTTAGCGTCTAGTCGGCTCTCAATGCTTCTAGCTTTCTCACCACATATACTCTTGCTTAGCATCAATGAAGCATTCTGTAACATAAAAACATTTTCTATCAATATATTGAACTATTTATCTCATCAATAAAACCTTAATTTGTTTATTTATTTTACGGATGAATTTTAAAATTTCCAATTCAATAGAAAAAGAATTATTCACTTTATTATGGCCATAAATTAAAATTAAGCCAAACTGGTTATTTAGATGATCATGTTCGATGTTTGCAGTGCCAAATTCACGTTGCTTGGTAAAGTCTAGAGAAGCAACTCCTTTGGTTTGTGGAACAAAGCTGTCTTCAGCCTGGAAGGTGATTTCTTGATAATAGCGTTGCACAAAAGCAAAATGCTCGTTTGGACCAGTGGTCTAATGTAAAAATAAAAAAGTTAATTAAGCTTAATCTTTTAAATAACAAGGTATACATTTGATATAATGCTCCAATGCTTTTCTACTTGATCCATTGTGAAGTCGTACACAAAGAACCAGTTGTTGTTGAATATATTCAAATTTGCTTTACGAAATTGTTCTAATAAATATAAGTGAATGGAAAAATATTACGAGTAATAAAATACAAATGCGATAAAACCTTGTAAATGAGAGTAGTTGGCAGAGAAGCATCCAAATTGGAGATTGTGGCAAGACTCGATGGCAGGTTGAGTGGCACAGCACAGGTATAGATCAAGTCTTTTGCAGTCCCTAGCTCGTAATTGTTGCGAAGCGCACATGATCCGACAGTCGTGGCAATCACGAATGGCCACACTGCAACACGTCACAAAGGGGTTAGCATTGAAACAAGTGACCAACTAGATTGACAAACCTGCCAATCACCGCGCCGATAAAGATGGTACAATCACGACAATCATCGATAGTGACCGTATTGCACAAGTCGAGTAGACAAATGGAACTACCAGTGCAGTTTTCGATGCTAAACTGCTCTCCGTTGATCTCTCCAGGCAAACGACACTGAGAGGTGTTGCTGACATTCGTTATTACAAATCGCGAGGCTTCACTTCGATCACGATTTGACCAGCTATATTGTTTCACATTCTCTTCTACCATTGGCAAGCTGTGTGATGCTTTCTTTGTAGGTAAACATCCCATTGCGGTTTATTTTTAATATATTTTATGGTATTGTTGTTGAGACTTCATGGAAAAAGAAACAACAATTATTGGTTGTCATGGTTTCATAGTAGCAATCCGGAATCCTTGTGCTAAATTAACTTTAAATCAACTAGTAACAAATTTAGCAAAAAAACCTTACTGACTAAATTTAAATATCTAATTTTCAATTATAGCCAATCTTTATGATCAAAGCTGTCGAAGAATAGGCAAATCATTATGCAAAGATGTTCTGAACAATTCAAACGCCATTTCTGCAAATGCTACCTAAAGGATCGAAATAGACATATGTTGACAAACTGCTCAGCGCATTGGTTGCATCTTTTTATTTTATCCTTGTTTTATCTTATTTCACAACTTTTGAGCTAATTCAACAATTTACACATTAATTTTTTTAATTGTAAAGTTTTTTTCAATGTTAAACTTGTTTACTCAATTATCTTAACTCCCACTCACTTGATTTTTGTTTATAATGATATAGAATTCTAGCTAATTTTGACCAAAAATGGCTAGTAACCGATTACGACATGATTCGAAAACAAAAATTGTATCTAGTTTAAGTGTGGATAAGGAAAAGAATAAATTAAAAGAAAATGTAAGTCTCTATAACTTTTGAAAGTAATAGTTAATTGACTTTGATTTTATGGTGTATTTTTAGACTTTAATTCATAACTCACGGACGATGGATCAGTTTCGTAAAGAAGTAAAATATTGTGACTTTGAAATAAGAATATCCAATCAAATATATCATGCACACAAAATTGTACTATCCTCTGCTAGTCCATACTTTGAAGCAATGTTTGGTGGCAGTGAGGCGTTTGTTGAAAGTGCCAATAATTATGTTGAAATGAAAGATATTGAAGATGGTGAGATTGTAGAACTTATCTTGCATTACATCTACACTGGTGATATTGATGTCAATTGTCATAATGTACAAGATGTTGCTCATTTGGCAAGTATTTTTCAACTTACACCTTTGCTTGAACATTGTTGTCAGTTTCTGGAACAAAGCTTAAAGCCATCTAACTGTGTTGGTATTCTTTGTTTTGCCGACCTTTACGGACTTTCAGATCTTTGTTTTGAAGCCAAACGGTTCATTGAGCGAAATTTTGCAGAAATAATTAAAGAGGACGAATTTTTAGAACTTTCTCCTAAATTGTTCAAATCATTTTTGAAAAGCGAGAATTTAAGTATTGAGTCTGAGTATCAAGTGCTAACGAGCACTCTCAGATGGATACTTTATAAAGAGAAAGATAGATTGGACTACTTGAATGAATTTATCGATATTGTTCGATTGCCAGTAATACCACGTGAGCAGTTGGAAAAGCATCTACTAAGTTGTTCGCAAGAACAAGTGAGAGAGGTTCTTACTCGATTCCTGCAAGCCGAAAGCCTAGAGCACCAAATGGAAATGGGACACGAGCGACCTTACAATTTGATCCGATGCCAACCTCGCATGTGCGCTCGTCGTCTCTTCTACCTGGTCGGAGGACGACATTTGACTCACAGTCGCCGAAGTGATATCGAGACTCTTTCTTTAGTAGAAAAGTTTGATCTTCACACTCGTACTTGGATTCCAACCACACCTCTCTCTTACCCACGAAGCAACCACTGTTTGGTGAATTGGGGTGGACGACTGTTTGTAATCGGTGGAATGTGCGATTCTCTCATTCTCGACTCGATGGAAATATACGATACAACCGTAGATAAGTGTGGCGATGGCGCAAAACTTTGTTATCCCCGATCCCACTTCGGTGCTTGTGCTTACCAATCTGCCATCTATGCAATTGGAGGTATGGGCGAAGCGGGACATTATGTTGAGCAATACAACTTGGAGAAAAACAAGTGGGTGTTGTTTGACGAGATGCCCATCGCTCGGTTTGATCTCCAAGTGATTGCTCACCAAGGTTTCATCTACATTATTGGAGGGCAAACCCAATATGGCCGAACCAACTCGGTTCTCTCTTATAGCCCACAGAAACATCTTTTTTCTGAGCTAGCTCCACTCAACACCGCTCGGGCTTGTTTTGCAGCCACAATTCTTCACGATCACATTTACGTGATTGGAGGTATCGGACTTCAGGGGCAAGTACTCAACACGGTTGAACAGTACAATATCAAAGAGGTAAGCACTTCAAGTAAGCATAATGCAACTTCATGAACCTTCTGTTTTTTCTTAAGAACAAGTGGTCATATTTGGCACCGATGCCATCTGAACTTTGCAGTTTCTGTGCAGTAAGCATCAACAATTTAATATATGTGTTTGGTGGACAATGGACAGTGCAACCTGGTAACTTCAAGATGGTCAAAACAGTACAAGTGTATGATCCGGACCAAAATTCGTGGCTCACCAGCACTCCCTTGACTCGTTTTCGCAGTGATGCTGCTGTCGCGCTTGTTTGATCTTTCAAAACTATGTTTCAAGACAATGTTCCAATAGACTAAGTGAAAGTGCATCGACTCGTCTCACAATGTATTACTTATTGTCACAACTTGCGTCTTTATGTAAATAAAATCATGATTTGCCAATTGCCATTCATCTCTAAGGATTTTGGGTACATTTTCTCTACATTAAGACTCAAATAGAAAAAAGTGTTGAGCTAAGTGAAATTAAGGCTAGGTGGCCATAAGTGTACTTAACAACTGTCACCTTATACACTGTTGGTTTAAAACAGTTTGAAATTTTTGAAGTTTGCATTTCCTCATGCAATATACAAGTGAGAAGACTGTTTACTCAATGGAAATCGATTAGTTTTGATAAGACATAACTTATGTCGCATAAGAGAAAACTTAATCAAGAAACTAAACCATTCAAATGAACGTTTCCTAGTTTGCGTGAGTTGCCATGCCAAGACCATATGCAACCATGGTTGCATGTGAAGGGTGGAGTCACTGGAGTGGAGGCATACGGTCGACTCGAGACCGTCAACACAGGCAATTCCTTCTTTACGCATAACCCACGCTTGCAAGCTGCATGCAATGCATTGCTATTAGCCAATTGGCACGAGAGTTCACACCGCGCTGCCAGCTGGTGCTTGCTGGTAAATAAACCTCGACTAGTTCCTAACCATTCATCACTGATCAGTGATCGCACTTAAACACTTAAGACTCTTGTCAAGGAAAACTTGCTCTATTTCAACAATTTGTCCCCTCCCGATTGATAGCAATTGTTCCCATGGAGAGCTAGTATCTTACATCGCGATGCTTCTCAGGGTTTCATATCATTGCATGGTTGCGATATGATATACATCTGTTAACTCGAATGAATGGCATGGTGTTTGGACTCAATTATTATTATTATTATTATTCAAGTTGCTTTCGACACAGATTTTGTTTCTGTGAATTTGATCTCAACATGACTCAATAATTTTGTGATATTTTCTTCTCTAATGTGATTTGACCTCGTCATAATTCAAATATTACTGAAAATGAAGCAAAACACAGAATTAATAAACACATCTGAAGGAAAATCAGACATCAATTTTGGGTATATTTTCTGATATATATGGATTAAAAACTTTTGAGTAATATATATTTTTCTTGCAAAACTAGTGAAATTTTTTGGGAAAAATTTAGTCCAAACTCCACAAGCAGATCGATTGTTGAACCACCGCAAATTGAAGGCTCTACTGTCGACGACTGGCTTCAATTCTTTATTCAGAATGCCTTTATTTTTGTCGTGTGGTTACTGGCTATGGTGTGGGTGTGTTACGTCACTTTCTATCATGCTCGTCTAGTTGGCTTCATCATCACCAAAATAGTTAACTATCTCTTGATTAAGAATGGATATTTCAAAATTGGTTCTTTCTCGTTTGCTTCGATTTCGGGCAAGATGATGTTTCGTGATCTAGTCTATGTTACAGAGGATTATTCAATTCGTGTCAAAGATGGATGGTGAGTATTGTTTACTTATTACTATTTACCGATTATTTAATATATTTTTGCCGTTTTCTAGGATTGTGTTTTCTTACTGGATACCTTATCTGTATCGCGACGCTCGCATTGAAGATTTGTCTAATTCTGACGTTAGACTTATGATTTATCTGGACGGTTTAGAGCTGCATATTTACAATCGATCCAAACATTATTCTGAATTGGAGAAATTGTTTAACTTGCCCTCTAGGATATTCGCCGATTCAGAAAATAATAAGGAATATGATGACAAACTTAAAGGGGAAAAGGAGAGACGAGACAAGATAATAAAAACAATGAATGAAAGTGCGGCGGTAAATGAGCTGAAGCAGTCAATTTGGCGTGATCTGATTGCAATGACTAAAATCGAAATTTCTTCGGGTCGCTTTGTCTTTGGCAATCATCTCATTCCAAGCACGTTATCTATTTCATTTGAAGAATCTCACTTTTACTACACTAGTCAGCCAGCAGCCTCTCCTCACGATTTGTTTACTCATATTGTTAAGGGAAAAGCAGAAAACTTGAAAGTTCATCTCGTTCCTAGCCCTAAGTACAACGATTTTTTAAACGATGAACCACCACGTTTCATGGGAGATGGATTCATTGTGTTTAAAACAAACAAAATTGAATTATACTACTATCAAGTAAGTATATTAATGAGATGTATATTTGACTGACAATTGTTATCTATTTAGGATGAGCCTGGTTTAGTTCTAGATGAGACAACCAATGAGAGTGACACTCTACCTGCTTGGGGAATGGTAGTAAAATGTGGAAAAGGCACCGATTTTACTTATGGACCTTGGGCCGATCGACAACGTGCCGACCTTTACAGCTTTTTCTACCCATCCGATTATCAGATTGTGCCCATCTCCGAGAAACCTCGAATTGGTGAACGTCGTCGCTTTGAATCATTTGATATTCGACTTAGCACTCTGTACGATGCCAAAATTGATATTATTTTTCAAAAGAATAAGGAAACTCACGTTCTACATATCAACGCTAGTCCTGGATCCTACCTCGAAGCCACTATACCGTGGATTTACAACGAAACTGGCTATACAAGCCATATCCTTGGTCAAATACTTCACTTGGATGCAACTACTAGTCTCGACTATCGACCTCTCATTTCAAGTGAAACTTTAGAGTTTGACGTTAAAATCTCGTTTCCTCGAATTTGGAATGAACATCAAGAGTGGGTTTGTAAAATTACAGCGTGCAAAGCTACTGTAGATTTGATATTTGCTCACAAATTCTTCATTCAAGACTTGATTGACGATTGGTCCGACAAGAATAGACCGGATATACTCAAATTTATTCCATACACTTGGCGAATTTCCATTGTGATAAAGGACTTTGAGTTGCTTATACTAGCCAATGAGTACAATTGGCTTGATTGCTCTACCGGGCTTCATGATGAGAACTGCAAGATTGCTGTTTGTGGGGAGCATTTTGATATGGCTTTTGATTTGCCTTTCTTTGAGTTTCTTCCACCTAAACTTGCTATCAAAATCTGGATTCAGGGCGAATGTCTTGAAGGTGCTTTTTATTTGCCATCATGCAGTCTCAATTGTGATATAATCGAGCTTATTCAGCAATATTCTAAATTGAAGAATCGCGACAGCAGTCAAGTGGGTTACTTTCAACAATTTGGACAATCGTTAGTTGTTGTGCATTTCTAACCCCAGTTATAATATATCCATTTATTTCTCTTTGACAGACGCAAATGGAAGAATGTGGTCTCGCGTGAGAACCATTGGTTCGAGTGCATGACGGCTCCCATTGTGGCTCTAAGCATTACTTACGATTTTTGGCCTATGCCAGTGATCAATACTCACGTTAAAGATTCAGAAGTAACCACTCCCGAGTTGGAAGAAATGCTTTTAATGCCACTGCGTCCTGAAAATTCTCTATCTGTGAGTCACGAGACTTCTCAAAAATTTGACCCCAACACCATGCCTCCTGACGTGATGACCGTGGAACTTGAAATTGGACCCATGAATTTGGCTCTTTTTGGCATTCTTTTTAGATTCTTGTGGAACATTAAGGAGAATTATCTAGGCGAATATCAAAAGTTTAGTGATATGAGCGTTAACTTTTTCGACGATATTTTTGAGTTGTAAGTGTCAATTTTTTGCCTTATGTTTTAGTAACATTTTTTTAATTCAGGAAAAAACGAAATGAAACCACTAGTTCTGAAAAGAAGGAGAAAACTAGTAACCTCGAATTAGACACAGCAAACAGTAACAGTTCAATTGATCCACGTTACTACCGTCCGTTTGAAGTGATTGTCTCAACAACTTTGCACGAGATTCAAGGCCATTTAGTGCAATGCTATAACGAGTCAGAACTTTACTCTCCCTTGGTTTATATTGAAAAGTTGTGTTTTGAATTGCAAAAAAACTATCAAGAGACGAAATTGCAGTTGTTGATCTCTCCTGCGGTGCTTCAAGTACAAGATGGGGTTGAGAGGAAAGAAGCCCTTAGCTCAACACTCAAAGAAGGCTTTCTTTCCCTGTCATCTTTGCAATTTCGGGGACATGCCATGTTTTCTAATCTCGACAGACCGATTGAAAGCGAAACTCTTGAGTATGCCTGGCTGGTCGATATTGAAGTGGGCGAAATTGGTGGTCGACTTACTCTTGATCAACTTAAACAAATTCTTATTCCACTCGAAACTTTTTTCTTTCAGGTAATACTTTGAGTTATTTGGTTATACATGTATTTGATCTGGAATTACATTTGAATTATGCTTTACTAATAGATACTTCAAGCTGATATTGAGCTTCAACCTCCGAACCCATACAAAAAATGTTTGCATGATCAGCTCCAGAACGATTGTATTCACTCGGATTTATTGACAAACAAATTGTGCCCTTATTCCGAAGATTTGAAATATCGCATGGTGCGAGTCAATCTGAACAAAATTGATGTTTTCTTCGTGGAATCAAATATTATTCTCAATGTGGTTGTTCCCAGTGTTAGATTAGCAACTTGCAATCTCCACATCAAGAATCACATTGATGGCTTCACTCTGTTGTTAACCAACTGTTTGTTGCGTCAATTTGTTGCGTTGGATCGAAGTGAGAGATGCAGTCAAAAAGCGAGCAATAATTGGGCTGAAATTAGTCATATATCCACTGGACCAATCTTCATAGACACCGCCATGAGTTCATTATCTGTGGACAATTACTCAATTTCTCAGGTATTTCTAAGATTATTATTTAGTTAATATATGTTCTAATATATTTTTTATGTTAGGTTGATTTTATTCGAAAGCATGACACTCAAACTAAACGACTGTGGTTTTTGTGGAACGATTTGAATAGCAAATGTGGCTGCGTTGGCAACTGTTCTTTCTTTGGTTGCAATCTTGAGGGACTGGACTTTTTTAATATTAAATGTTTATTCGATAACGTATTTCCCGCAAGCATTGAAAAGAAGTTGGTCAAATGCTATGGGAAGTTGCTTCACAATCACGATTCTGTTACCAACTTCAACTATGGTGAAAGTCTTTTACACCCAGGAAATTATCTGCTTGACATCACCTCACCGTTGATGGACGAAACGAGCAGGGCCGTTCACAGTACTTACAAATTAACCAAGGACAAACCAGCTGATGATAAAATGTAACCTATTTTGTTAGCTTGATGCAAATTACTTACAAAATTTTATTTTATTTTTTATTTTAATTACAGAAATGCTTTTGATAGCCAATCAACAAAACGTTTGAAAACTAATCATAGTAGTAGCACTAGCACAGTAAGCAAGTCAAACGATACATTGAGACCATCAGCTTCTTCTTCGGAGCGTTTCTTCTCTGCCGAAGATTTATCACGTGACACATTAAGTTCCCTTGATAACTTGAAAAGGCCTAGTTCTTGTGGGAAAGGCACAAACACTATAAGTTCTTCGTATCAAACTCCAAGCGAGATGATATCCATTGAAGATATCACTTCGATCTCACGATACTACACTGCTCAAGATGATACTTTGGTTTTGCCTAGCCCAAACGCAGATAGCAGTGCTACCTTGCAAAAATGTCTCAGTTTATCTTCTGACTCTTTAACTCTAGTGTCGGCGGATAATTCAGGAACCAAAAGTAAAGATGATGAAGAGTCAACAATGAGTGAGAAAACATGTAACGACCATACATCGTTCAATTCGTTCATGTCTGCTATGAGCGATCATGGTGAACTAGATCTTGTGGATTTGCGAAACCAGCTGGAGAAACCGATTGTCGACTCTCCCTTGCTAATGTCTGCTTACGTCAATTACTTGTCAATCTATACTTCCGAATTTCTCGATGTTCCTCCACCTTTTCCTTTACTCCAAAACGAGAAAATTTTAAAGTATTTTCGCTTGAAATCGTCACAGGCAATTCATTTTGAACGACTACTTATTGATTACAGAACTAAATGGAAAACTCAGTTTAAATTGAAAAATGTAGGGTTTTCCGATACTAAACTTATCTCTAAGTGCGACGATTCATCAGATGAGCTTAAATTTTACGAAACTAATTTTATACCTGGAATCGTGGCCACCAGAGGTGTAGTTCAGCGTGCCAAAGACTGTCATTTTTTGACTGACAATGAAGTTGTTTTCTCCCCTCCAAAGCCATCAGTGTCATTTTTGGAAATTTCTTCTCGCTCTCGAGCAGGAACAAATTTGACGAGGGATGATGAGAAAGAAGGCAAAGTACCTGATGTTATGCTTGATTCGTCTCTGATAAGTTCTACACTAGTTCACGACAACGAGAATGCACTTGATAAGTTAGTGGTTTATGTCCAACTGCGTGAAGTGCAAGTAAAACTTTCTCCACTTTCACTTGACGTCATGTCTGGATTTTTAGAATCTCTTACTCAAATTTTTTCCCGTATTCATCCCGTTACTTATTTCAACCATCTTAATTTTGCTTTGCAAAATAAAGTCGAAACCAAGAATAATCTCAAAAAAGAAAAATTGCTATATTTGGGCCAGTTGCACATGAAGGCTTGGAAATTAGTGAAAGATCGCCAAAAAGTGAAACATCTTAATCGTTCAATAAGTTTCTCAGATAAAGCTACTAAAACACATGAACTTGGTCATTCTTCCAACACGCTTGTATCTAACAATCTCGAAGTAGATCAAAAACTATCATTAAATATCAATGTGAGCATCAATCGAGTTGCCATGAGCTCTATTCAAGCATCCATTGTCGAAGAAATAATACCATTTTCAGCTTTAGACCATGTCAAAGATTTGACTTGTGTTACCTTGTTTAACATAGTCTTGGATCACATCAGTCTTGATGTGAATCGAACCTTTCGCAAGCGTCGAATTTTGCATATCTTGATTGATCAAAGCTCTGTCAGCAATCTTTCCTTCACCGAGAGAGCTCTTATGACTCGACTTTTTACTCGGAAGCCGAAGAAAATATACTCGGAAATCGAAACCAATGCTTGGGAAACTACTGATGCTTTTGTTGATGATGTTCAATCGAGCATCTCGCTGCGTTCGATTCAACTCCAACTTTCTCGATTGATTAATTCCGCTGAAGTGCTGCGGGATTCCAACTTTACTGTCATTCCTTTTAAGAAGACAAAAGTTGGTTTTATATTTTTGCATCCTATGTCTAATTTGCACGACCTATGTTTAACAAAAAGGTATTTAGTATGCTGATTATATGTTTTCTATGTGATGATTTAGGTTCAATTTTAACACAAATACGTATATTATAGGGAAGGATTTTCAAAAGGAATTTTGAAAAATTCAAGCTCTACTTCATTTCGAAAGAATTTACTGAAACGGCAAAATTGCGTAATGGAGGAAACAAGTGAAGTTGAAAATGCCAAAAGCAGTGATCTAAACGCGGATAGTTCAAACTACAATCGAGTTATTATGTTTGAGACTGGTCTCGAAAATATTTCGCTAGTTCTGGTGCACTCTTCGTCTCTCAATGCAACTAGATTGAATGAACCAAAGCCACCTCTGAACGACTCGAATGTGGAAAGTGTGGTGTCTCCGAATGCTTGTGAATCTCCCCTTTCATCATCGGAGTTGAGAGGAAAGATAGACCACTTGTGGCTTCACTTTGCTTCTCCACCCAAGTTATTGCACAACAATTACCGCGATGACTTGACTCGTCACGATTGGCATTTGCTTAGCTCTGTGGTGCCAATGGCTATAGCTTGGGTCAGTGTGTTTGACCGGGTCGCATTTCACTATGGCCAGTTCTCAAATCAAGCTCGTCTTCGTACTTCTGCAACAATGGCTTGCATCATGACTACCAGTTTGCACGACTATCTGCAACAAAAGAACACCAAGATTGTGAAGCCACTGCACAACACGAGCAAACAATTGATACGCATATTTTCAGCTTTAGCTAAAAGCTACCAAGATGATCCATCAATTCATTTGATTACTGTGATGCGTGCAGCCTTTAAAAACAGCTTCAAGACAAATGATGATTTTGAGCTTTACTTGAGAAGTTCTGCGATGCCTAAAGTAGAAGATATGGAGAAAGGCATAGTTTCGCTGTTGTTCCAATGGAAATACGTTCTCAACTCGATCCTCAGTCAACAGAGTTCTTCACAGTCGGGCAAGACAACGCTTTCATCTACCAAAAATCAGATTCTAGCTTTACTTGAAGAGAAGACACGTCAGCTCAATCAAGCAATGACAAACATTGCATACGAGTCTGGAATCAAGTCAACCACTATTAACCCAACTGATTATTCTCAAATAAAAGTCGACAGCGAATCAGTAACACTCAACTTAAATGATACCGATAACGAAACGGCTCGTTTGCTCTCTCTCAGGAAGCAGCCCGGTGAAATCTCTACACGCGACGAGCTGGAGTTGCATGAAATATCAAGTAATATTACGCGCCAAACTGCTTCTGATGTGGACCCTAAACGTTACCAAACTACTCGACACAAATATCCTCAAAATCGGGTTCATTTTATGTCTAGATCTCACGTCAAAATTGTTTATGATCGGTTTCTGGCATTACCAGTTGTGCGAAACATTTCTACTCTGTGTTACAGCAGTTTCTCTGGCGTCTCATCTTCGCTTCGGAAAATTTGTCAGCCAAATACTATGGTGAGTGGGCCAGAAGTGCAAGAACGGCAGCAGCTAGACGCATCCTTGCGAATGGAATCACTAAATTCGTTGAAATTGAGTGATGCCGAGTTCGAATTGCATTCCAATTCTAAAGGCAAAGCAAGTGGAGATGTCACTCGGAACAACGAAGTGAGACTTGCTATTCCCGATTATGACCCTTACGACAGTACTCATTTGAATGGCCGCTACAGTTCTTACAGTAATTACGGTGACAAAAAAGATCTATATTGGTGGATGGTGAAGCAACAAGATTACATGAAAAATGTCACTAACAATCTTGCTAGTAGTCTCAAAGACTGCTCCAGACCTGTTTCTAAGGCTCAGTACTATAATCTGAATCATCAAGACAGTCTAACACTGGAAATGATTGAAAATGAGCTTGGCTCTAATGCTGATTTGGATAAGCCTCGTACGGAATTGGAAAGCGAACGAGATGAAATACCTAAAGAGACAATCTCAGAGAACAATGTGAAAAGAAACAAGGAATACTTCATTAAACAAAACTTAGATTACGAAGTGGCACACTTTTTTGACTCAATAATTAGAATATTTCATTTACCTTCGATTCAAAATTTAGACACTGTGTCTCACGGTAACTTTGGAGGTTTAGGTTCTAAGATAGCGTTATCGTTGACTCTCAAACAATTTTACATTGACGTAGACGAGGCAGAACAAGAGTTAGAGAATAACGTGCTCACTGCGTCTAAGTTGCACTTGTTACGTCGAGCTGTGTCTAGTCCCAGTGATTATGTGTCAGCTTTTGTGTGCGACCACTTGTCACTAAAGGCTACACTCTTCAAGCGACTGTCAAATTACACCAGTGACTATGTGAGTGCTACTTGCAAGGAGTTCGATCCTCATTTGGCAAAATGGGCGCCCACTGTCTCGCTCGTATTACAAGACATTGAGAAAAGATCCAACTACGAAGAGAATGTACTAAGTAGTGATGCTATCAACGTGATAACCTTCGATGTGCAAATTGGACAAGCAATTCAGCGAATTAACCTACCTCTGCTTCGCCTTATTCACCAATTCTCAGCCATGTACGACAACGTAACTCAAATGCGTTTCGAGATGCGTTCCAATCGCACTGAGTTTTTTAAGCGTGAGATGGATGCTAGCCAAGACCTTTCGTTTAGTTCGATGACTAGTTTTAGCTCTTCAAGCTCTACCTTGTCTGGTAATGGTGAAGAAGGTGTTTCACCCAAAGAAGATCATTGCATCATTGGGATCGAGTCAGATTCTAGCGACAAAGGTCTTCCACAAGGCGATATAACCAAGCCAAATCAAGAGAGCAAAGGAATGACCAATCAAGTAGAAAGATGTTGGCGCACACTATACATCTTGATGGATCAATATCAGCAGAATAAGTTGAAAGTCTTATGTCATCCCATTGAGCAACTTTATTCAACAGAAGAGTTATATGAAAAGCCTAACACCAACGAGTTCTATGTAAACGTGAATGAAGAAGCGTTTTATGCGGTATGCACTAGCTATGGTTTCATCAAGCAACCATTTATTATAGTGGGTGGAGGTCTGGTGAAGCACATCAATCTCGTAGCTATGCTCTCCAGTCTCAAGTTGAATGGCGATTTGCATAATCTTAGTTTCACTTTTTCTCTTGGAGAATGCTATCGAAAAAGCAGATTTAAGAAAGAACTTGTGCCCCCTAGCGTCACTCTAAGAAATATGTGCAATTCAACGATAGATGTCAAATTAGAACAAACCAAGATAGCGTTGTATGAAGAAGCTGTGGTTTTTCCTATGTTGGAACCAAGCACGTCAACGTCTAACATTAAACAACAGTTGGTAGTGGAGATGATCATTGGTCAGTCCAGTGTAAACTTAGGCCACAAGAGAGAATTTGATTATCTAATCGATCTCACGGTGGAGCAATTAGGTAGACTTTTCTCGTTACCACGCGACTCTCGAAATCCAATAGAATCGAGTACACACTTGATCACCAACCAAGCTAATGTAAGCATCGGTGCAATTGAGATAGACATTCCACAACATCCAGTGGCACTGCACGGTATGATGACGCGTTCCGGTCGTCAGTTGTCTACTACATTGCAAGAATTGCGTTCCTCACGACAGCCGTCACGTCTTTCGCGCCAAACCACTATGACGCACAGTGCTACTGGCATCACTGATTCACAGATGCCATCTTCGCCTTTACAGGCTCCTACCTCATCTCTCTCATCCTCAGGACATCTACCATCAGACCAAACTCCAGTACCCAATATGCCAACGATTGTGGTTCATCAAGCTGACCAATCGTTGAATCGAAATGCCCCTCCTCTTTTGCACACACGGCATCAACATCTTAAAACAATTGCTCACAGCCAAGGACAATCACAACAACTGATTGTTCCGTTTTTGGTAGAGTTCAGCATTATTCTTGAAAGTTTGACAATTAAAACTTTACTGCTTCCTTCTTTGCAAGCCAAGTATCGTATTAAGCAAGTCAAAAGCTCAGGTTCAACTGGATCAAAAGCAAAATTTACTGTTGACGTAAATAATCATTTTCTCTCCTTTGGTACTTTAGTGGAATCATCAGGAATACCGAGTGAAGCAAGCATAAACTTGCCACGAATTCATGTCAGCGCGGAGTATCTCGAGAGTTCTTCAAGTAATCCAACTGTACCATTTGTGGAAGGCGTTGTGCTTCGTAAAGGCAATTATCTCAACATGACTGCTGAGATAGGTGCTTTTGAGCATTGTCTTACCACTGATCTTTTGAATCACTTATTGTTTGTGCAAAAGGTGTTTATGAAGGAAATCAATGAAGTGCTTCAAAAGATGTCTCGAAGCGAGAATGATGGATTTATGGTGGGATCTACCACTCGTTCTGAAAATAAGTTGGAAGAACTCAATCTGAAGCCTAGTTCTAGAGCCAAGACAATGTTGTTTTTTCTCAATCTTCGTATGGCAGGCATTCAAATCACAGCTACTACACCAACTAATAACGCTGTTCGATTAGAAACTGGTACTATAGAACTTCAAGTGTCCAACCGTGTGATGAATGTTTCGCGACAAGATTTTAACATTAAAATTTTTGTACGTGTCCAACTTGATTTTAATTTGGCATTAGGTCAACTAATACGAAACTCGCTGTTTGAAGAGGTAGAACCTGATTTTCAGCAGTTGGCATACTTTAAAACGCGTATAAATATGCGTAACGCATTTCAGAATGAGATGCTTCCTTTCCCACCAAACGATAGTGAAGGTGAAGATGAAGAAGACAAGGAAATAGTGCTAATTACTCTTAATCGACCTTTAGTCTACATTCAACCACTTGCTTTAGACAAAGCTGTTTTAGTATGGATTAACTATAAAAACTCTTATGAGTATTGGAACGAACAACGTGCTAGTTTAAATAAAGAAGTTTCTAAAGCAACACAAATAGTGATAGATAAGATTCAACCGCTATCACAATCATTCAGTTCTTCTCAGTCTCTTGGAACTCTTTTTCTGCAACTCACAGTCAACGATTTTGGCATTTGTCTACCTATTTCAAGCACAGTGATCGGAACATTTCCTAATCAAACTCGAATCTTTGATGCTGATCTCAAGGATGCCTTAGTGCTTACTTTGGAGAGCACGCGTATTTCGGCTTGCTCGAGAGGTTCACTGGTGAGCAAGGCACAGTTCAACAATCTTTGTATTCGCTTTGCCGACGACTTTGAAACTATGCTCGACGATTGGAAACCAGACTTAAACGATAGCTCTATTAAAAACTTGTGCATTGTAACTGAAGGTACATACGAGATATGCTCTCGAACTATAACACATCAAAACTTGTATAACGCAGAGAAGATGCGTGAGTTACAATCGTCCAACGGTTCAGCTGATGCAAAGTGGATTCTCAATGTTTCCTGGAAGATGGATGGCTTTGATATTCACGTAGACACTAGCATTGGTAAACATATCACCTCTTTGTTCAAAACAATGACCGTCATTGCTGGCGACGAAGATGATGATGAAGACGAAGATGAGGAGGAAGAGGAAGCAGATGCTATCGAAAATGTCAATCAATCTTTGAACACTGGTGCAAGTGTCGATTTTTCGGATGAAAAGAGTAAGCAGAAAACATTCAACGATAATTCCAAGACATGTTTTAACAAGCGTTGCTTTGCTGTTCAAGAGTTGGACGATTCGAAACTTGAAGAAGAAACTTCCAAATTGAGAATGTTTAAAAAACGTTCTGCAACTATGAAAGGTAATTTTAATGTTTACATTTCAACAAATAAGTTTATTTTACTCTAATTTTAATTTTAGATTTTAAAGAAATAAACAAAAAACGTGAAATTGAAAAGAAATTTAATGAACAAGCAAAAATAATTAATGATTTGAAACAACTTGGTGCAAGCAATCAAACAATTCAACAAGAGATGCAACGATTTCAAAAGTTAGAAGCAGCAGTATTTAACCAGTTTCGACGAGGTGTAATCAAAAAATTGAAGCGTCCTTCCACTAAGAATGGTTCTAACAAATCAATGCTCACCTTGCGTGATTATAAGACTCGAGCCTACAGCACTTCAAGCTACTCTTGCGAGGATTCCGCAAAGTCGTTGGTGACGCATCCACCCTTGGTTGGCACTTCGTCCACTATGTCAAAAGCTAGATCTTCTACCATAGTGGTACCTTTAAAAGAAGAATGTGGCTCGTTGGAAACACTTTCATCGGCTGACGAGAATAGTTCCTATACCGATCACGATGACACCGAGCATGTTCCACAAGACGGTTTCTCACCAGATTTGGAAAAACAAAAGTGAGTATTTATTATTAATTTGCATCATATCATGTTATATATTAATTAGATTACCATTACAAAGAGAATACCAAACGGATTTGGGTCAGACTTGTTCTCCTTCTATTTCCATTCTGCCATCTTCTACGACAGATCCAAAAATTGATTTTGAATTAGATGTAAAGATATTTTTTAATAGTGGAAAATGTGTGTTACATACCAAAGAATTAGTTAAAAATGACGATTTGAGCAACTCTCGCAACTACTCTGCTACAGACATGACCAGTCAGTCTAACTCAAGCAGCATGTCACCGATACTCAATCGTAACTCAAATCAAAAGTTGTCTTCTATCAATAAATCGGCATCAGCTAGTAAGTTGACTCGACTGCATAACACTGGAGTTCGACGCGAATATCAGTCTGCTGGAATGAATCCTGACTTTACAGTATTTCTTATCCCGGGACTTGATATCAAACTTCACTACAGCTCAAAGAGTGTTAATTTTCAACAAGAAGATGACAAGGAGCAACAAAATTTTCGTAATTTTGGCAATACTTTTGGTATGTTTTTTGTAGAATCGATGTTGGTTTATCATTAATAAAACAATACAACTAATTATTGTGTAGAACGTCGAAATACAAAAGAGGCTTCATCCAGCCATTCAATGTTCCGGGGGAAGATGACGAAAAAGGCTTCGCTATTTGCATGCATCACTTTATGTTCTATTCCCGAAGAGATCTTTATCAGTCCGCACATATTGGATTTTTTCGACGAAGCACTGAGACCCATTCCAATAACAGTAGCCAACTCAGCCAATGCGACCATGTCAAGTACACAGTCGGAGCAGGCTCCATTTGGGGCTTCTGCTTCCTCGATCACTTCTACTAGTGCCATCAACGAGGATACTCCCGCTCAGTACGCCTACTACGCTTCTTTTCCAGTTGACGTGATTGTCTTTTTCCACTTTCAACCTACCGTAATTCGACTCGGCTGTTTGCCTGTGTCTCGCGTCGAATGCATGCTTCATCTGCCTTCTATTGATTTAGTCATGTCTTCCAAAAGATCGGATTTTGAATTTGATTTAAACTCTGAATCTGTTCCTCTCTCTATGCAACAAATGTCAGCTAAAGCATTTAAAAACTTTGGCAAATCGGTATGTATTAATCAGGCATGAGATTATTTCCATTGCATACGGTTTTTTCTAGTTTTCGTCGGACTCGCAACAGAGCATTTTTAATTCAACTGGGGGTTTGAGTATCACGGCTTGCCTTTCCGACTTTTTCCTCTATATCTTCCATCCGTATGGTGGGCAAAAGAATAAGTCTTCAGTGATGGGTGGCTCTGCAGCATCTATGTATTCAGCGAGTGATCGAAAAGATTCTTTACGATTGCAGGTAGAGTTTGTAAAAATCAACATTTCCAGATCTCGGAAGATTTTCCTCGGCGACTCTTTGACACAAAGTATTAGTTTTTCTGCTATATTTGATATCGGAACGGCAACTTTCAAGTATGATGTCCGAAGATTGAACGAGATATTGGCTTTTCCTAAAGCTTGGTATCGTAAATCTATATGGAAAAAAATTTTTATTGGTGAAAATACATTAAATGCTATCTTTAGCGATGAAGAAGAAAATACTGACGAACATCCCAATTTTATCGAATCAATTCACCTTAACGATACTCAATCAGACGATTTAGATCTCAGCAGTAGCAGCACTAGTTTCTCCAATGAGTTGAGTCTAGAAGAATCTTCTAGTAATGAGAAGATTAAAAACAAGTCTAAGATAAAGAAGCGAAAGCCCAAATCCCACATGATTGCCATTGTGAACAATCCTTGGGAGACCTTGGTACTACTTACCGTCAACTTTTCTAAATTAAATGTTACTATGAACATGGGCAACATCATGGGCAATGTAACTTGGCTTACTAGAAATTTTGTTTGCGATGGCTCTGTCTCGATTGATTCAAGTAGTAACCGTAATTTTAGATTTGGCATTTATCTTCAGAATTCCACATTGGATGCCAAAGGAGGTATTGTAGGCGGTATTGTTGAATTGTGTGATATTCGAACTGAACTAAAGATCAGAGAAGATGGAAACCGCGAGCCTCAGCATCGAGTCAGTTGTTCTTTGCATACAATTGAGACTCGAGTTGATTACATGGGAACTTCTATTTTAATGATGCGGGTCAGTGATCTCAATGCTTCTTTCTACGATGAATGGCGGGTCATGTCCACTCATTTGACTACTTCTGGAACAGTGTTGAAGTCTGAGTCAACTTCAGCGCCCACTTTGCCTAAAGCCTTCATCTTTGTTCACGGTTTTCTCAACTGGGATCAATTGCAGGTTCTCATGTCTAAGTCAACTTCTCCCGACTTTATTAAGATTATTTCAAAACTGGAAGAATTTTTTACACAACAGTTTCACAGTGGCAAGAGAGTATTTGACTCACTGCATCCTTCGAGCAATTCTAGTGCAACTGCAAATTTATATGATTCTCTTCGTAGCAAGAACAAGCGCACCCAGAGTGTTGGTTCTTGCCATTCGAACAACACAAACCCGAGTCAGCACGACTTGGTCACCGGAGTTGAGCTACAGATTTCCTACCATAGACACTGGCAACGAGCATTACACTTTGTCACCAGAGTTCTTTGTTTGTCACGTGACCTCCCACCTAAACACGCGGTGATTCTTGGTGGCACCATTGAGGTTAAGGCGCAAAACATATCTTTGGCTTGCTTCTATGGAGTCAATTTTCGTTCCAAATCGTGGGCAGTTTTTAGTTTACGCCAGCCATTGTTGACTTTTATGACTGAAGCCCAAAGTGTTGAGTCGGAAGAAGGAAGCCAAACGAGCAGCACTCATGTAGTCCAGAATTTGTCTCTGATTCTGGGTCGTCGTCAATCGGCTTCGCAAGACACTGCGGACGCGTCTAGCCGCACTATGGCCACTGTAAGCAAGATCTCTCGTAATGTGGTTTTCCCACCTCAGTTCCGTCATTTACACGAGTGGTTTCACTATGCATTTTCGCCAGTTGAGATCGACGATGTCAATCGCTTTCCTTTGTCTTCTCCGGAGAATCCCGAGTTTGATGCCTTTGGTGTTCCAGTAGAATCACTTACTTCTACACCATTGCAAACTCGCCACAGTAACACTGATAGAAAAATTAAATCGACTAGTGAATTTCATTATAAAGAAGAGATGATTTTTGCTTTTCCAAGCATGCAACTTGAGCTTAAAACTGAACATCTACAGGGACCAAGCAAACCAATGCCGAGCGATACCAAACCACTGGTTGAATGTTCTTTTATCTCTGACTTTGATGATCATATTTATGTGGCAGTTGACGCTGAGGCTTACTTTTTTCTTCACGACCTCATTAATTCCTACATCAACGAAACTCACACTGGCAGCGAAAGCAACAAAGAGCATGAATCTAAGTCTGGAAAGGGGGAAAAAGGCAGTCAAGAGGATTCGTTGAAAGACTTCCGAGAGTTTGTCTGCAAAGTATAAATTAGGAATAGTCTATGGTTACATGTTTTAATATTTCTTTAAAATTTAGGTGTGGCTTCTTGAACCAACCGTTCGACTACATTCTTGGGCTAGTAAAAATATCGATCCTTACGGAGTTGACTACATATTGCAACGTCTTGGTTTTAATCAAGTAAACTATCTTTTAATTTTCTTTAATATTTTAACTTATTTACTGCTTTATTTAGGCTCGCACTACGATCCCCAAGTGGATTCAGCGTTCTACAATGGATGGCATTGATAAAATGATCTCACTTATTGTATATTGGTTAATACTAAAAAATCAGGAGGAAAATCCAAAATCTCCACGAGATATTGCTTCTAAAGGGAACGAATGAAAACTAACGTAAATGGCAATTTGCTCAATTAAATATATTTTGTACTTATTGTGTTTAAATTTATGCATGCCTTTCATTTTAAAAATTTGCAAATGCATTTTAAAACGAGTTATATTGCAATGAGCATCAAAACGCATTGGTGAGTAGTATAGTTGCAAAAGTTGCAAGAAGCGTGATGACAAGTCCAACGAGGCAGGTGAGCCAGCCGTAGTACTTGCTTTGAAAGAGAAAGAGGCGTAGTGGTGGCACTAGCAGCACTGGGGGATGGTAACTCGATACCCACTGCGAGAAACGAGTTGAGGTTGTCTTGGCACCCAAGAAGTGCGGTGATATTGCATTCTCGCGAAACACTTGGTGTCGTGTGCAGTAACCATCATGCTTGTTGTAGAAGTATGCCTGTCAATGCTCAATCAAAGAGAGGATTCAATTCCATAGCTAGACTTACTTCATCTTCGAACGTCTCCTCATTGGTAATGTTAGGGCATGTAACATTTTCACCTGTCCAATAAGTCATGAGATCGTAAACCAGCTCAGTCAAAACATTTTCTGTTGACATTACATGAGTATCGTTGAATTTGCCTTCTCGACAAATAAAAAAGAATAAGTTTAAATCACTAAAAATATGTTTATATACTTTGATTATAAAAGTCAGGATCATTAGATCGAACCATTCTTAGCAAAGAGCAGTTGCTGTCAATGAAGATACAATTGACCAAGGTGTCTATGAATTGTGAGTCAGGAAGAATTGAATTTGTGGAGAAAGTGTTGACGAGGAAACGAGCAGCTGCACGACTGACCAAGGTGCTGATGCGCGCCAAGTGCTGCGTTTCCATTTGGATACGTTCTTCCAAACTCCAATTTCCATACTGCGAGAAAAAGTTGTGAAAGTCGTCAAAAGTGCTGTGATAGTAGGGATTGGCAAAGTGTGTGTGATAATTGCAGCCAACAATGGCTTCAATGTTTGCATCTAACTGCAAAAAGCTGTAAACTGAAGACGGTGGCATTGGCAGATCTGGATTAGCTACATGGACACTCAAGTCAGATACGTTTGAAGTAAGTAATAATTGCAGAAAGGACTCTTGACTAGAATTGGCTTGGTTTGCGTGCAACCAAATTGAAGAATTTGTTCCGTAGCTAGCAAGTTGATTCAATTCTACAAAATGACCAATGTTTTTCAAGTTAATTTTATCCATTCCTGAACAACTCCAAGGAGAGTGATCGCGTTCACAGGTATTATTTTGTGATACAGTGCTGTTAAACAAGTTGAAGGCATGATAGGAAGAACCAATGATGTCCAGGGATTCTCCACCGTAAAAAGCAAACAATATCTGCTTTTGAGAAACTTTCAGTTGTTCTACAAGTAAAAATTAAAAGAGGTTGATGCACATATATATTTGATATTTAGTTACCTTGGTGCAATGATAGAGTGTGGACAATAGCTAAAAGAGTGATAAGAGAACTGTAAACCGAGTCTGCTCCGGGTGACTTCCCACTGTACAAGCTAAGTGAATCGAGCCGAACAGCTAGAATCAACCAACTCCGTTCAGCATAGCCATTCTTGCTTAACATAGGCACAACAGGTGTTAGAATATTTTGTGGAAAAATATTATGACAATAAGATGCTACAGAAATTAGATATATAAAATCATTTGATAATCACATTTGTTGCATACTTTCATCCATTGTAAAGAAGCGATCTTTGCGTTTTAAGCACATTTGTGAATCAAACTTGACATTAGGTGCATACGACGGACTATATAGCTCAACAGCGCAGTAAGATGCAAATATCTTCAAGTTGAACTTTATTGAAGCTTGATTGTTGCCAAAAAGTTTGTTGTTCCACTTGTCGACACACTATTGAGAAGTTAAATTGATTTTTACGAAAAACATAATAATACCTGATTGATATGATCAATATTTGCATCGTCATCAATAAAAAAGATTGGAAATTTCCAGTGACTGAAAAAGAGACCGATTTGTTGGTCTGGTGCATTGATCCAACGATGGTACTGTGAGTGGTTGAGTATGCGCTCGATGGGACATGCTACATCGTCGGAAAGCACTCCTACTTCTAATTGGCTTCCCTTAGGTCGTAGCATCAATACTCCCGCAATACTATTAGAAATATTATTCAATTTTTCCAAAAATTCTCTATAATAATTGTTTAGAATTATCTAAAATTAAATACATTTACAATATTGAAAAAATACTTAAATGATCTTGAATGAGATGTCCTATAAATTGGTACCAATCGATAATTCACTTTGTGTTGATGAATGTAATCAATTTGGCGATCACTCAAGTTGTCAACCAAAATACCCATTTGGGGAAAAATGCTTCCTGTAAAATTGCGATTATAGATTGAGAAGTCTAAATTGACACAAAAATGTACTAACCATCACAACCAACAGTAGTAGTATCATTTAACAATTTTGTGCAAATTGCTATGTTATCAAAGTTTTTGTATAATTTATAATAAAGTTTAGTTGTTGATCCACAAGAAATTATTGTAATAATAAAGAAGATTTCACAAGAAAAAGAAAACATTTCAGTTTAGCAACAAAAGTTAAAGGCAACATAATGTACTTTTATTTTACAAAATTAAATATTGTTTTGCGTTATATTACATTTAGAACATATGCATAAAGAGTTAACCCCCAGATATTTTAGGGACCTAAATTTCATTGAAACCAATAAAGAAATAATTAAATTAAAATGTATAAACTATTCACGCGTTTATCATAGTGGCGGAAAAAATTTAAATGTGGTGTAACTACTTCTGTGAATGAGACCTATAGAAAATCATGTGTTCATCTGTGCGCAGCAGCACATATGCACTCATTGTCTTGTTTTAGGTATCGTTTTTGACAAGTTACTTTTCCTCGTGTAGATTTGAATTCACTTTATTTAACCTCAAACATGAGTTATTTTGGAGGTCGAACATCGTCTTTAAACTCATATCTTTATGAAGTTAAAAATCAAATTAACTCTCGAGATGGTTTCCAAGCTGCTGTACTACTGTCACTCGAGAAATTCACATTGCAAAATGATTTACTGCTCATGATAAGTCAAGGTAATCAGTGGGAAAACTTAGTTAGCAAAGTGTTGGACCAACCCTGGGATGATGTTGTTAAGTTTCATCTATTATCCTACAAGAATCTAGTTGAATCCAAAGATTATGCTTCAGCTTTTAGTCATAAGACATCAATGGTACAAGCACTGGTGAAAGTTGTCACCCAAGTGAAAGAAGACAATTGGATGCTTCCTATAGTTTATATTGCTTCGACTGAACTTCGTAAGCTGGCCATCAGTGCGGATAATTCTTCAGTTTCTAACTCAAGCAAAGCAATTAAACCAGATGCTAACATTGAAGAAGCTGCAGCACAGCTTATGAATTTTTTTCGCGTGTGCGCCAACGATTCTCGTACAGCAATCGAGGTTTCCAAACGAAAAGGAATGATGAACATAATTAATCAATTATTTAAGATTTACTTTCGCATCAACAAACTAAATCTTTACAAGCCATTAGTTAGAGCACTTGAAAATGCAAACATGATGGAACATTTTAGTTTATCCGAACGTATAACTTATTCATACTTTACTGGAATGAAATCACTTTATGATTCAGATTACAAGAAAGCCGATAGTTTGTTGACATTTGCTTTTGAGAATTGTCACAAAAGCTACAAAAACAACCGAAGAATAATTTTAATTTTTTTGATTCCTGTTAAAATGCTGTTTTCTGGTTTTATGCCTACTACCAAGCTTCTTGAAGAGTATGATTTGAAGCAATTTGATTTACTTTGCCAAGCGATCAAGGACGGCAATCTCTACGCATTTGATGAAGCCATCGAGAACAGTTCAGAATTTTTCTACTGCTACGGAATCTACTTCACTCTCGAAAAATTGAAAGCTCTTGTTTATCGCAACATATTTAAGAAAGTTTCCAAAATCGCTAATACTCATCAAATACCATTGAATCAGTTTGTGGATGCTATAAACTACTTTCAATCAAACCGTGGTCAAGTTGAATTACCTGAAGATTCTAAAGTAACCTGTGAGGAGGTGCACTGTCTTTTGGCCAACCTCATTGCGGAAAACAAACTTAAGGGCTACATTTCTTTGCAACACCAAAAGCTGGTCATTTCTAAGCAAAACCCTTTTCCTAAACTTTCTAGTATTGGATGAACATAATTTCAATTTTATATTTTTTAAAAATAAATTTTATTTTTTATATTTATAATAATTACTATATACAACAAAAAATATTGAAGGCTATAAACAAAAACGGCCCATAAGGCTGTTTTATTTTTAAAAAATAATAAATCACTAAAAGTTTGAGACGATAGGCAACTATTTGACTTTAGATATGCCAAACGAAACATTGATGAGGTATTTGCAGCAATGAGTGAGCAGTTGTTTGTCAGAGTTAAACATTTCGCTACAGTTCTGTTCGCGTGTGTAAATGTCGAGGCCATACTGGCCTTCGTCTGGAAAGCGGATGCGGAACGTGATCAGATCATCATCATCGTCAATCGAGACGCTCACGTAGCGCGACAGTCTTCTCTCATCGGCACCATTCTTGTGTAATGATGCCATGAAATCGGTGAGTGGGCGGGACATTCGAAACTGTACCTCGAGGTCTCGGCCCGAGAAGATGAGTGCTTCTTCGTGAGTTAATGGAACCAAACCAAACAAGCGCGTGGCCTTGAGTGGACCCCACTCTCCACTTGCGCAGTCGGGCAGTGGTACCATCACAGTGCGCAGTTCGTCGCATATTATCTTGAACTTGCAAACGCTTTTGAATTTCATAGGCTCACCCGTCACATATTCGCGCGGTGTGGTCGAGTTGGCAAAAATGTCCATGATAAATGCACCAGGACAGGGGGCGTGTATACGAAAGGTCACTACGTTTCCAGTGACTGATTGCATCACAAATCGCTTTAGGATTATTCCTTCGAATGTATCAATTCCATTGGCACTGGGATCCATCTGACTGCTGGGCAGTGGGCCAACGCAGTTATCCAATAATTTGAGGTTGTAGTGAAAAATTAGACTTGGGGTCATGTAACTTGGCATACCAATGCGCACAGTCACAGCACCTGAGCTGTCTGTTCGTAGAATTGCCTGTATATCTTCGTCTACAAAGTAAAGGCCGTAACGGAAAAAAAGTGAACGTACAAAGGGCAATTCTTCAAACTCGCGCAAACTAATGGGACATCGCAGTAGTTGCCACTCTGGCTGCAGTGGAAAGAACTCGTAAATGAACTCCTTAGGGTCAGTCAGAAAGTAGTGATCGTCGTATTCGTAGCGTAGACTATCCGAAGTATTTTTGCTCAGTCCATTGGTACCACTACTTGCGCTATGCAACGAATGGTTTAAAAGTCGTGGGATCTCTTTGGCGTTAACCAGATGCCGAGCGCCCCAATTGCATTGAACAAATCGCCAAGAACCAGCCACGTAAACCGCGTTCCACGAGTTCCGGAAACGACTATCTTCAAAATGAACTCCAGGTTGATATCCGGCACTTTTGGAGTACCCCTTGATTACAACACAATGCAAACCAGCATAACTGTGGATTTAATAAATAATTTTATTATTTACACACATTAATTGTTTTATTTTTCTTCTATATCTACCTGCAAAGCCGTTTAAATAATACATGGTAGCTTTCAGTGCCATGTTTGATTCCCCTCAAAATACCCATGGGGGTATCAGCAGACACGTTGTCGTCAAATTTAATTGTGTTAAGATTTTTCACCGTAATCCATCGAAATATGGCACGGGCTTTCTCGACATCGGTTACACAACTAGCAGTGAGCTGGCGAACTAACTCTGTAAAAGTTTTCTGGTCTTCCCGAGCTACCTACAAGTGTCCAGATTAATAAAATGAATTAATAAGTTATTATAGAAAGCCTAATGGTTTGAGGGTAGTCAATGCTTCAGTAAAACTACTTACGTTGATTGCAATTTGATCGAGCTCTGCAAATACATTGGGATCACTGTAGATGTCAAGTTTGGAAATGGAAGTGATTCCAGGTGGTGGTGGCTGGCTGGGATATATCATCTCAGCAAGACCACTTGGAGAACCCTTACCATCGTTGCCATTAAGTCCAACGGCATGCTGCAAACAAATGCAATTTGTATTGAGTGTTTTAATAGATAAAGCTAACTCACTTGATTACTCTCCTTTAATTTGTTGCCATTCTTCACTTTGGAATGATTGATGGAAAACTCTTCAAGCTTGGTGGTGATCAAACTCATCATCTCTTTACTTTGCTTCTCAACCAGTTCGGCAGTGGCATGTCTTTCTTGCTCCAACAGTTTCTTCGTTAGTGATTCTTTCTTACGATCCAACTTGATAGTCATATTTTTCTCTAAATCTTCTTTCTCTTTTTGATGCCTTAGTGTCAGAGCTCGTTCTTCATCGTTAGATATTCTTTTTTTCTTATTGCTCAGTTCGTGCATAAATTTAGAAGTTAATTTTTCAAGCTCTTTTTCCCACTCTTCCTTAATCTGAGAGTTAATGTGCAACTCTTCTTCAGCACGTTTCTTTGAGAATTGCCTGTACAGTGCATCTTCCTCATCTCGATGTAACATTTCAAGCCGCCTTTGTGTTTCAGTGTCCTAAGAAAAAAGAACATAAAAGTTTATTGAGCAAACTATTTGATTTGGTACATTAGGTAACGGTAAAAACTGAACTGACCATACAGACTTTAGAAAACTGTTCAGAAAACCCTCAAACTAACGCGTTATCGTAAAGGCAAAAAAAATTTTAGAAAATGATAGTAATAAAATTGCATTAATGCCTTTTATTTTGTCATTGAAACAATGTTTAAGAGCAAACTGTATTTGGTAGTTTGCGATGAAATAAAATTTATTATAAAGGAATCTTATTACATCACAAACTGTGAAATACCTAGACAAGTTTTAATTGGTTTAAATTATTTATAAAATGAAAACTCGTCGATTATGGCGAAGTGCAGAGAACTTTGACGGTAATTTAAATATTTTCATACATTTGTTCTAAAACTGCAAGAGTCTATCCATTACATTAAATACTACATATTATTTCGACTATATATATTCAATACAATTAGACAAAGTCAGAACTAATATTCCAAAAAGTGCAGCTTTAGAAAGATTGTCGAGATAAGCGATGGCATATCGGCAATTACTTTTATCAGTATGACACGTTTGGCATTGCGAGTCATGATGAGAGCAGTGTCATGTCGTGTCAAGTACATTACGTGCACTAGAACAATTTAATGTTCACCGCCATAATTAGTTTGCACCTTGCTCCCATTTGTTAACACTTCAACTTGACTTTGTCACGAACATACAGAAATTATTATTTTTAATATTTAAAATCTCGAATATATATTCTTGTTTTAAATGTTGAATGCATTTGATTGTTACCACAGAAGATTTTGAAAATAAACATTTGATGAAGAAGTAAATATTAGGGACAAAAACGGGTTAAAATTTTCGACCCGTAGCGAGTTCGGGTTTGAGCCGCGGGTTTCGAAAATATAAAATTAAACCCGTTTATATTAAACTTTAAATGCAAGTTTATACAGAGTAATAATTACTGTAGAATATTACACTGTCACATTTCGTAGAATCAATAACCAAAATTCTTTTTCTGCCTCACAATTATTCGGGTTATTTTTCGGGTTTTTAATTTTTGAAACGGGTTTTGGGTTTAAAATTTGGACAATTTTTGTCTCTATTTACTAAATATGCCCCAATGCTTTTAGTCAATCAATTCATAAGATTTAATATCAACCCACTTAAGTTAAAATCTCATATTAATTGCGACTTGTTTTTAAAAATAAGTAAATGTACATAAGTAAGTCTTATTGAATTATAATTATCTTACAGACTGTGAAAGTGAATGTGAAAGATCGACCGCTTACCAAGAAGTCGTTAGTGCGATTCTCAATTCCAGGTCGCGAATCTTGCCGTGTTTGTCCATTGCCTGACCTATTCAACTTGGTTTGGTTGACAGCATGTTGGATGTGTAATGCAGAAGCGTCGAAATGACCAGCTGAATGTTGTCCTTTAGTTTGAGGAGAGGCACTCATATCTGAGTTGCCTAATGCCTGCTTGATAGCCAAGGCATCCGCGTCCAATGTAGGCTTAGAGCCTGAGACTCGAATTTGCTCGTTAACTAGATGATTTTTCTTAGGAACGTTGAGAGCAGTCTTGATGCCAACCGAGTGGCCATCGAGTCTGCCAGGACCAGTTTTCGGCACATGACTCTGACAGTAGACCTGACAATAAACATGAAAAAACTGTAATTGCTGGGAAAGTAGTAGTAACACCCACGCAGGTGTATGTCACGTGGCGTCTCAGCAGGTGATGGTGTCGAGTGGCGCCTGTAGTGTCATGCCTGGCTAGTGGCGGTCACGACTCCACTCTGACTATATGTATACATTGCAAAGACACCTGCCCGGCATCACACTCCCTACCAAAGTACTTTACTTGTTGCATTTCACGTCACCATTCTGCTTTCGATATTGTATTCAGTTTCTTAATATTTTCCACACAAACTATTTTATTCAAATTTAAACAAAATTTCTAAAATTGAAAAATGCGACAACAAAATAAGCTTCAAAGAATAATTATTTTTTAAGAATGAAATTGTATGTTCATGTGAAAATCTAGGAAAATAATGCTAATATAAGTGGCGTGAAGACTTAAGTCATTAATTGCAATGAAAAGACTAAGTTTTCGAGCACACTGACAGACACGATTCACACCTAACTCACTGTTGAATTTACTCTCGCGCAAGTGACGAAACATCTTCAAATTAGAACGCCCCACAAGGTGAGCTGCAGACAATGCTAGTCTCTTAACTGTATGCTCTCTACTGCGTCTTTCCACAGATGAGGCGTAACGGCTAATTTGGAGCAATTAGGAAAGCCATTTCTCGTGTCGACATAGTTGTGACAAGACTGGTGACCGTGACTCAGTCAAATCTATAACTGATGATATGAACCGGAAGAAGTAGCTTGTTTCTCTTATATGTCTTTGCAATTATAGTAATTTTAAGTTCAAAATATTTAATTATGTAGTTTATTGCTAAAAATTTCTGAAAGTAAGTTTTGAGCTTAACTATAAACTCTTCACAAAAAAACTTGGTTTGATAGCTTTTACTTTCGGTGGTACCATTATATCAATACAAATAAACAAATCAATAGCAAACTAATTTAAAGAGAAAAAACTTACAATAAAAAACAATTTTTTGAGGCTAGTCAAAAAAAAACAAACAGTCGCGAAAACAATTCTAACTGTACAAGCAGTAGAGTGGAAAGTAGAAGTAGAACAACTTTCAAATGAGGACAACCATTGACACCGATTTTAAAAGCGTTAATTAAAAGTCAATCATCAATGAGCTTTCTCAAAATAAATCTATGTATGTGTCCTCATTATTGTTATTATTGAAGTATTTAATAATTAAAGGTATATCTAAATGAAGCGATATAGCAATAATTATTGTAGCGAAACATCCAACCAACCTCTTTGTCGTCTTGGTCTTGTTGATTATTATAATAGGTTTTGAGTGTCAGTTTAGAGCCACACATTGCACACTTAAAACACCCATGATGATAGAATGTGAAGTCTTTCAAAGGACCAATTTTTTCGGCGGAATAGACTAGCAGCCCGCACCGGTTGCATGTGTTTTCGTAAGTGGTGGGCGCGAAACGTCGAGCCGAAGTGGATCGAATTGCCGCAGACATGGCCACTAAGCTGGCCACGACTCACACTCATTGAGGCAGATCCAATCGATCCAGGAATTACTGTTGCTAAGGAGGCGAAGAGGAACAGCAGAATTTGCCTGGAGTGAATTGGTGCAGGAGGCACAATCGAGTGGAACCGTGGTGAAACGAGTCACTGGTGCTATTGACCAGTGATTGCGTTGTCTTTGTTGAGTCCAAGCCAACATTCGTAGGGCAGATGACATCGATTTAACGATGCACGCCTCGACAAAAAACCTATGTCGTGTTCTTCTAAGGTTTTATTGCTGTGCCCAAGTGAACTAAGACGACTGATGTTGTTGTGTGTTTGGGATCAAATCGTTCTTGTGTGAAGTAACAACTATTTATTGAGCACTCTTTTTGTGAACAGTTGCAAAACACAGAGATAGTCCGTCAAAGAGATTTTTTACAGATCTACAATAATAAATTGATTAATTGATGCGAAGCAAATATGAGAATGTGCGTTATGTATTAGAGGGTCCAATCTTTGACAATAGTAAGAAAAGTGGCTGAAAAGAGATGAGAGAAACCTAATTGGCTCGGTTAGAAGTAATGATTCGCTTGATCTGATTGTATGAGCAAGTTTCATTCATCTTTGTACAAATGAATGCTCAAAATAAACTCATTATTTTTTTACATTGTATACGTCCAGTAATGATTTAGTCTTAAATTAAGACAATCATTTTTTCAAAGGACAAAAAATATTATAATAATTATTGATTCTTAAATTAGTTAGTAAAGTTGAAAAATAATAATGGTACTTGAAGTAGAATTCTCCACCAGTGTTTAACTTAAACTTTAAGCTATCCCATTTAATTGTTAATGCAATTTTTAAATAAAAATACATGAAATCATTGAATCTGCTTATAAAAAATTTAAATAATTATAGTACTGATTGATAACAAGTTTAATTATTTATGTTAGTACTGTGCAACCTAGCTGTACTTTAGCAGTAAACAAGATAGTAAACTACAAATATAAAAGAAAATGTGTATTAAAATATTGAAATTTACAGACCAAAACTAACCTGATAAAAGTTGTATAATTTTAATAATTATGAACTAGAGAGACAAGTCGAAGTTAAAGTTAGTTTTGTTTGTTGGCACAGGTCTAGAATACGAGTAGGATGAGACGGTTTGCTAGTATGAAAACACAGCAGCGGTGTTCGAGTCACAGCTTGATGCCGATGATGTTTGATGACGCTCTTCAGCGAAACTGGTTTGACCACCGAACATGATAAAGACTTTTTATATTCTCTCCTGTATATATCTCAGGCGTGCGTATCGTCTTGCTTCCCGAGTCAGTGACGCTGTAGCCATTTGCTCTATTATTGGCCAGTTTGTTAGTGGTCAGCTCTAGTGAAGTACATGTCACACTTCAAGACTACTACAGCGAAAATAGTGACTAGTGCCAGTGCCTGCTCTAAACCAAAGTGGCAAAGTTCGCGAGTAACCATAGCTTGGAGAGAAAGAGAGAGAATCTGCGCACGAGAGAGTGGACTTCACTGAGCTACTCTATGTGACCGGTAGAGAGAAAGAGAGAGAAGGCAAGCACACCTGTTGGCGCCACTGGCTCTGGGAGTATATGCTTCACTAACCAACACCGAGTGGGCCAACCTGTCCTGGTGGTGGCAATGGTGAAGTGATGGAGGCAAAGCCTTAAAGCAAGAGTACTCTAACTAGTACCACTTGTGGCGGTGGTGAATGGCGAATTCACTGGGCGAGTTACGATCGACCATGCGCGCCATTGCTTCTCATATATTGACCATTGACACCGTGGCCAATCCCCACAACGTCACCTTTACCTACTCACCACATTCGACTCCAGAAACAATGAAATACAAGTACAACGAGCACAGTACACTTCATTGTGGCTATTTGTGCAATCATATATCGCGCATGGTTGATTAGTATACAACATGAACTAACCATAGCTATAGCTTAATGAAGAAACATCGAATAGAATCGATCATCGAATAAAAAGAGAAAAATTTCGTAAATGCTTTTTAAAGACTCTCCTAAATGTTTTACTTCATATTTTGTATTTTAATTTAAATAAGTTTATAATTATAAAGCGACACCTTTAGAGACTCCATACTTTAATTTTTGTAAAACAATTATGAGATTTATAATCATTTTTTTGTAAAATAATTTACATAATGTCTATTATTAAAATTATTTTTAAAATTACATTTTTGAAACTAACAAACTTTCATTGACTAAACTTTCACTATCGTGACCTGTTCATAAAAACTGTCTTTCAAAACTACTTTATAGTGTTTGCGATAAACAAATTGCCTTTAATTGCAAATTATGAACGCATAATAACGCGTAATCAAAGTAGATTACAAATTTAACAGCACATGAATTTAAATTTAAAAGACAGTTACCAATTAGAATTTTGGTAACGTACTTTAATTACGTAAGTATTTGAGAGAAGCGTAAGGATTAAAATTATTTAACAAAATTGTCAATCATTAATTAAATAGCACTTGTTTGTAATATTACTAGATTATAGCTTATAGATTATTGCAAAAGCTCTGATGTGTTTCTGAAGGGCCACTTGCTCGTATAATAGACGTAGGTTAGTTTAGTGCTTCAAAAGTGGGCATAAATTTGAATGAGCGTGGTTCTAGAACTCGCTAGTTCCCATAGATCAAGGTATGTTTTGGCAATAAGAAGGCCAAGATGAATTAGTTTGTTCAATTTCATTAAAATCCTACCTGGTAATTTTATCTAGATATGAACAACTGGAAAAGTGAAACTGATCTCGAGATCTCATGAAGAGCTAGAGTCCTGGCATTCGTTTACTGCAAGTCAATTTGCAGCAATTGAATAAACCA
This sequence comes from Papilio phestus, assembly GCA_018231625.1. Lineage (NCBI taxonomy): Eukaryota > Metazoa > Arthropoda > Insecta > Lepidoptera > Papilionidae > Papilio > Papilio phestus. The sequence goes on from DVQH01000007.1 coordinate 58,726, forward strand.
TATATGCCTTTCAAAATCCCGTTATCGCAAAATTGTCGAACTAGGTGACAAACATAAATAATTTGTTCTTTAAAATACTTGCATATAGGTTGGTCTCAACGTTATCGCCGTTCATTGAGGCGATTACCAAATAACAAATAAACAATGTAGAAAAGTTAAAAAAATTTATTATCGATTATATTGAACAATAAATAAAATATTTTTAAAAATTGAAATATACGAAAAGTTTAAAATAAAAAATCCAATATGGGTTCTATACAATAAAAGATCTTACAGCAGTGTTCTTACAACAAATCGTACAGAAAAATTGGCCGAAGAGCCAATCGAGAAATATAAAATGGTTGTTACTGCTTTATGGTAAATATTTCACGTGCTACACTACTCACAAAGTAAATCATCTAAAATAGTTACAAAATAAAACAAATTTTAATTTTTTTCATAGTAACAATTTACCATGTTAGTCCTTATCACTGACTATATGGCAGGGTAAGGGTTTTTGCTTGTTGTTACTTTGGCGACTTTTCATATTGGCAAAATAAAATTTGGCACATTTTCGGGTCTGAACATTGTACACAGCCTTAAAGTTATTACAGATTTGTTATAAATGTTTTAAAATAAATATAATTACAATACATTTAAATCGTAAATATAGTAGAAAATACGATCAAAAAATAGAACTCTTAAAAATTGACAAGACAAATAAGAGCAACAAAAAAATAGAAACAAACACCAAGAGTTGAGCTAAACGTCACATTATTCATGTTATCATGTTCGTTTTTTTCAAACAAGTTTAACCGATAACATGCAAAAATGACATGTACTGATGGATTTGCGTGTGGGCTTCTGCTACTGATGTTGCCAACAAATGTGAAATATTGTTCTTCTAAACATAATCCGTTTATCATCAGATACGACAACAAAATGGATTATATCGATTAGGTTCTTGAGTTCATGTTATAGACGTGTTGCAAACCTCGACTAAAAAAGTTATTTAATTTAATTAGATTGTCAAGTAAACAATCTTACTCTAATGGCAAATTGCTGGTTGGCTAAAGCCAAGTCATGATGTTATCTTTGTTGGTGTTTAGCAGTTCTTCTACGTTCGATAACAAATCCATATCTTGCAAACCTTGCATGAAGTCCATTGATTCAGAGTCGAGATCAAGACCCGGCATGTTGTCGAACGAGAGGTCATCTGAGAGACCAGATAATGCAACACTTCCGTTAGAACTTCTGGTTGCTGCTGTCGAGCTCGAATTGGTGCCGTTAGTGTTTGATAACCGCAAAAAGTCGTCAGGTGTGTGAGGCATTGAATAATTGTTGGAATTGCCTAAATCTAAGCCAGAATCGACACTCTCTTGCCTGGAATGGCACTCGTTTTGAAGCATAAAAGAAGATTGATTTGGCTCGCTCGACGAAGACAAGAGAAGATTAGAGGCGCTACTACTTAGAAGAGAACTTTGCATTAACTCTTCTTGACGTTGTCTCATTCTTTCCCGTTCTAGTTCGAGATCACGAAGATGCTGGCTTTGTTGTGACTTAAGAGTTTGATCTAATGATGTTGTAGAAGTGTTCTGTGTCTGACAAGATGTGTTCATGTTTTGAAGAGCCACCACCAAGTCGAGAGGAATGTTAGAGTTGTTTTGGAAAGGTGGGGGCTCAACTGAACGATTCTTTTGTTGCTGTTCTTGAACATGTTTCATCTGAAGATTGCGTGGAATGCTTGGATGGTACCAAGTGCTTTCTTGTTCTATTTGACTGATAAAATAAATAGCACCAGAACGAGCGCGCACTTGTTGCCAGCCGTCGGGTAAAGGCACAATGGAAAAATCAATGTAAGGTAGGCTCTCGGATTCTCGCGATCCCACTGGTTGTGAGATGGCAGACTGTGGCGCTGGTGGTATCGTTGGCTGGGGTTGGCTACCACCTTGAGGTGGTATCATCATTTGATGAGATGAGTTTAAATTACCCCTACGAATCATGTCTTCCACCAACTTTTTACGTGGGTCTTCCCATGTAGTGGTTTTCTCTTTGTGGTTGAGAAAGTATGGTTGCCCGTTGTCAGTGTAAAGCATGCCCCAGCCATCGGGTAGACTGATCTGGCTCACCATTTGGTCATAACTCATTTGTCGGAAGTGTGACACGTTACTGGCTGAGGTGGTCCCGTTGGTAGATGGCTTGCCCAATTCACTAGAACCAAATGTTTGCCCACTGTTTGACACATTAGCTGGTTGCAATGCTGCTGGCGATGAGTTGGCACGCGGGTGAATGATGGCTAGACCATTGGGTGTGTAGCCTAGCCCTCCATTCATCTTGTTCGACTGACCGGTGCTCCCAGCTGCAGGAGATTGTACCGATTGGTAGCCGCCATCGAGAGAGGATTCTCGAGAGTGATTTCCAGACACAACAGAGTTAGAAGATCCAGCTGAAGGAGGCCGAAAAAAGGATGGTGGGAGTCGTCTTTGGCGCATTGGCACCTGTTGAGGTAACCGCGACTGCCCAATGTTTGGGCTCATCACTGCTTTGAATAACTCATCCAAACCCTCGCCGGCTGCCGATTCCACTCGTACTATTGCGTTACCATTGCCATTGCCTGCGTTGTTAGTCGCAAGATTCTTGTCAGGGTCGGGCTTCACGTTGATTTGCATCACAGAATTAATTTTTCTAAGAAGAAACAAAACAAAAATGCTTTGCAAACCTCTTGAAAACAACTCGTTACAAGCACGTGTTTAGAAGTGTATCATGATGAAGCAATAATTTTTCTGCAAACATGTTTCACAGTGATGACACTTAGAACAAACTCAGAAGTTGACAACTAATGCAGATTTAACAAATAAATATTCAGTCATCAATAGGCACATCAATTGGCAAAGCTTAATATTGATCCAATAGTCTGGAAATTTAGACCGTCTGAGACTTATTTGATGTCGTTTTTGTCAATTGAGTTTGCTTGTTCAAGGCAGATATTCAAAGTTAGTATGAAAGAAGCTAAAACACGAGTTTCTCATAGGAGTGACTGCAGGGCACAGTGACGATGCTGGATGGCGTCGCGGTGGGCAAGAAACACGCGAGGATACCTGTCTAGGATATGTACAGCAAGTGGCAACGATGCTAGCGCGCAGAGTGCTGCCGCAGCGACGCACACAGATCGATAGGGTAGATAGTGGCAAGGTGAGTGATTGAATCGAAAGCAGTAGCTCAAATCTATATCAACCTCTGTCAGCTTCTCTGCTTATGTCGGTGTGTTCAAAACAAGAAACAGCCTGGACACCACGAACCGAGAAACTGTCGATGCTCAAAGTTGAAGCAGTTTGCAGAACAGAAACAAAAGAAGTGCCGGAGAAAAAAAACGAGTTTACCTTCTTGAACTCGGTGCGTATGTGAGCTGGTTGTGAGACTGGCGCTTAATACTAATAGTAATCTAGTGATGGTAATGGCATTGGAAAGACGATGTGAGTGTGTGTATGTGTGTGTGCAGAGCGATGCGGCTGGTCGAGGCAACCTGGCTGCAGTGGTTGGTCGCTTGGTGGATGGACAGTCAGTGGTTCAGCTTTGCACTCCTCGGGTCGATGGCGTCCTTTGCTTGCTTGCCACTTGATCGCCGACTGGTCAAGTGCAGATGACAGCGCGAGGGCAGCGCACAGTGTCGGTGTGAGCAACAGGGTGACCAAATAGTAGTGACTTGACTTGCACACTGACCAGAGCAACTGCCGATACTAGTCCGTCTGGTCTGTCTTGTCCGGCACGGCTTCGCTTTGCGTGTCCCCGTCGTAGTCACTCAATGTAGTCTTAGCCCCAGGCCATTTATATTGGCTCGATGATCTCTTTTCACCAACTTCTGCTTCACCTGAGAATGACTCAAATTATGCTAGTGGCTGGTGCTAACACTGTGCATGCACCAGCCCTGCTATTATTCGGCCCTCGCCTTTGTCGCCTGATCTGCCGTGCCTAGCTGCGGGGCTCACAGCAGAGGGAATCGAGGCGAATAGAGTCGGGAGACAGGGGCATAAGGACAAGGACTTGATATAGACCTCGACAAGAAATGCAAAAAGGAGTTTCCCCGCAGGTGGCCAACTGTAAAGATACCTCCTTTTTCCATTGCCTATCGAAGTCTAACATGGTAACCGCGGGCAACTAGGAGACAGACACCTTACCTATACCCTCTACCCCCTCCTCGACAAGTAAAAACCTGTAGAGGCTACTGGCCCAATACTAGTGCACATGCTCTGAATTGAAAAAAACTCCCAAATCTAGGTTCACACATTGTGATGCGCGCTCTAAAGATTCTTCAGTAACTTAGTGTTAAATCTTTTTTCAAATCTAAGGCTTAACGAAGAAGCCCGCTAGCCTAACCTACAGGTCAGCTTCATTTGCACACTAAACTCACATTATAATTAATTTCTTGTCTTGTTTCTGAAGCGTGCTTCTTACTAGTGTTGGGCTACTCTATAGCGACACTGGAGAGGTACCTATTGCAGAGAGTCTCTGTAATAAGTATAAGCAAGCGCGCGCAGCGAGACAACACAAACAAGAGAAACTTACGAAGGAAAGGCAGGTAGTGCAGCCAGCTAAGGCGCAACAGTGAAACGGTACCACTAGTGGCACCATCATTGTTGTGTGCCACACTGCTGAGTAACATTGGCAATTCACATATTGTTGTGCCTCTCTGCACCGTGCATACGCTTTTGTGAGACACAACAAAGTATCTGAAAAGCCACTTGCACCCTCACTCACTCTCTCTCAGCCGTGGCATTGAAACGAGGCGACGCGAGAAGCATCGAGCTCTAAAGCAACAGTGGTTAGTCAAACGCTGTGTTCTCGCTTCTCTCTTAAATTCAATCAGCTCTAGTGTAGAACACGCAACAACTGCAATACGATACACTACATGCAACTGCAGACTGAAGCGCAACAAGTCCAATCGAGATGGTGAGAAAACTAGGTACCCGCAGAAGAGATTTCTAGGCTTAGAGATAATTTTGCCAAAACACTATAAAAGGCAAATTAAGTGACTGTCTGCCGTAAAACGACGCCACTGTTTATCGAAGAAAACAATGAGAAAATTATTTCTGGGACTAGAAAACAAGCTTGTGTACATAGCCGTGGTGTTTTTCTGGGGTATAGCTAATTTATCCAAAGCACTGTGGAAGGCAAGACAAACGTCCGCGTACCGCTAGGTAACGCCACAGTCTATGAAAAAAAACAATGGAAAATTTTCTTGAACCGCAGAAAAACACTACACTACCTGTACTAGTGCACACCAGTGACACCTGGCAGACTTCACTCAATCTAATCGCGTTTGGCGCCAAACCAAATCTAGTGTGGTTCGCGAGTCGAGTTCAAATGTCAACACATGCAGTGCAATTGCTTAGCACAACTCTCTCATTGGTTCATCATACTTTAATTAATTGTCAATGGTAAACTGTATTATGTTGTATTATACAGCTTTATCACTTATTCGTGAGACATAATTCGTTGCTGTAGAATCATGTGGACTAAATTTCATAAAGGTCAATGCGTAGCTACGCTTATGGCAGCATTACTATCGATTTTGGTTCTCTTAAATCGTTCTGTATTGTTGTATTTATTCGATCAATTTCATCACAATTCTATGAATAAAACTGCTACAAAAAGCATTCTTACGGCCCGAAAGAAAGTAAGTTTTCTAATGTTATTTATTTTGAAATTACATATATTTTTACTTAGCTATATTTCGTGCACATTACTCAGCTCTTCACTCCAATGCACTTGGTGATGTCACTTACAAGCTTGTTGGATATTTCAGACAACTTTACATGGCTCAAATGCTTTTATCTAGTTGTAGTATACATATCTTTACTTAACTCGATAGTATCCATCTATAATTGGGACACTCCATTGCACTTGGCTTATGATTTAATGGCTGGGCAAACAGTTTTGTATTTGGTACTTGCTTGTAATTTGCTATTCAACTTTGTTTCTTACCAATCCATAGTGCGTTCATGTTTTGTCAAGTGTTGCTATCGAGTACCCAGTGTAAAATTACTGAATTCGAGTAACTATGTCGTCAATGATGCGGAACGTCACTGCTCAATAGAGACTTCATTTCTATCAACACGTCTCTAATTATTGTATTACAGTGTAAACTTGAAAAAACTGTTATGTTGTGCTTTTGTTAACGCTTTTGTTAAAGATAATAATAAAGCGAAAGAAAGTGACATGTTAAAATCAGCAGCAGTTGTGGTGAGAAGAGAGCACGCAGGCGCGGTGGGAGTTAGCAATCGGCGGTGAGCATCACCATGGCGACCGATTGGATCTGAATGGGTCGGTTCCACTAGCCGCATCCATTGACGGTACGCATGCGTCTCTACTGCCAATATAGGCTGATGGAGCACAGCCCAATTGCTTTGATACGAGCAGTAGAGCAGCCGTTCAAAGAAGACAACAGTGTGAGCCCAGAGAGAACATTGTTGTGCGTGCCAAAGTCCGTGGGACGCGCCTTGATGCCATCCACGGGCCTGAGTTGAACGGTCTCGGTGGAGCAGCGGCCCGGCGGACACTGGCCCGGCCACTGGCACAGTCGCACAACCGATCGATTCACACCGTTTTTGCTTTCTAGCTTGATTGCTTCAGCAAGCTAGAACCAAGATGTTCTTCACTCGTTAATCCTGACACAAACACCAAGAATGGGTCGACAAAGGTCAGCTAACGACTCACAACTTATTGCTCAATTGATGGGAAACAACGAAATAGTCGGATCACGGCAATCTAGGTTGCAGAGGCTCACTATTTTGGTTCGACTCTTGGCATTATCTATTTTGATTCAACTGTCGCAATCAACCAGTAAGAGTGAGCTTTATTTGTCTCAACATTTGTTAATGACCAATTTGTTTCAGTTGTTAACAACCAATTTCAAATAATTCGTAAATTAAACCCACTTCGTACGTATAAAGATGCACAATTTTTTCGATTTCAAATTCCACCTGAAACATCAATTGCCACATTTCGACTCAATGCATCGCAATCGGATAGTGCGATCAACATAACCAATCTAAATTTATGGAATGCCTCACATCCACTGGTTTCTCCCCCCACCACCACTATGCTCCCAACAACAACCTCGAAGAAACCTCAATTTCCTTACTTCAACACTACGGTGCTTACAGTATATAGCGAGAAAGCAATCAAGTTTTACAATTCACTGTTGAGTACAGCTTGCAAAAAACCTTTGGATGTGGTGTTTTACCTGCGTTGGGGTTCTCTTCCACTAGTGTCAATTAAAAACGCCACCATTCCAGACAAATATGTTTTTGACAATGTAACAGAACAATACCGAATAGAGTTGCAAACTGACGGCAAGTTGGTTCTCTTCAATCTAACTAATCCCTTGCCTGGCGATTGGTACGGAATGGCTTACATCAACCATTCGAATGATAAAATTACTCAAAAAGGTTTGGAACGAGAATGTTATTACTCTTTAGTTTCCATTTTATCTTTGGATCCATTTGCGTCCAAAAATGTGACTATGCTCACGCCATCTGCGACTTCATCTCTCAAGCAGTCACTGATAATCGATCAACAAAGTAGTGGTCCTTTTGAGCTTTTTTACAAATTCTTCGCGGGAAATAAAGAATATGGCGCCAAAATTGTTATAAGTAACTGCCAATTTAAGTCACCATCTAATCTGCGACATCACCCAATTCAAACTTATTCACCATCACCGGTCAGCGATCAAACTATGAATGCTACCTCAATGTTTTCCTTAGCAAACGGATCGTGTCCACTTGAAATTAGCTTTCGTTCTCTTGCACTGCCAAGCGAAACCAAGCGTGAGTTTACTTTCAATTGTCAATCGAGCAATTTGCTCAGCAGTAACGATGTGCAAGCAGACAAGTGCATCATTGACTTGCCCACTTATGCACCTAATCAATGGAACTATTTCCGAGTGAAGCCACTTGTGAACAATAATGAGAAAAATGTGATTGAATCTAGAGCCAAGCTTATCATAGGATCAATCAATTTTACCATCCAAGTTTTGGTTGGAGAAGAAGCATTTCTATACAAGTACTACTTAAATAACCAACAATGTCAGACATCAGCAAGTTTTAGCTCATCATATAACACGGCTTCAACTACCTTTAACCCACTGCACTATCATCCGAACAATTACGGCTCTAATGTGAATATGTTTTTTGATAATAAATTTATTCCTACTGCATCTTATAGTGAAGTTGCTCCGCCCAAAATCAATTCTATCTTGTCTAATCAAAACGAAAATAATTTACTGTCAGTCAACAGTAACTTTGGCTTAAATTCAGCTAATAACAAGGATGCTTTTCATCCACAATCACCCTCAGAGAAGCCAGTTCTTAGTGGCACTGAAGAAAGTGGAGATTACGAAGAAAGTGTCGGTATAACTCCAACTGAAAAATCGTTGGTTTCTTCTAACCTAATCAATAAACGCTCAGCTGATCAGGGAAAAGATCGTAAAAAATCAGATCAGAAAAAGGAAGAAAGAAGACTAAAAAAACAAAAAAATAAGAACAAACAAAAAAATAAAGACAAATCATCGAATCATTGTCAATTTGACCCTCAAAAGATTCTTGCTACTCTAGATGACGATGATTTATCTAATATGACTTTTTTTAATACAGTAAATCTCACCCGGTACCAAGCGTTTGAAAACTTTGAGTTTCGTTACGGCAACTTGAATGCATCCGATTTACCAAACTATTTAAACTTTTCTGCCGCAGTGATGTTTGACATTGAGAACGACCGTCCCTCGTTATTAAACTTTACTATCATGCCACAGTTTGATATTGGAGGTAGCTTGGTGATCGACTTTGCAATTAATCCTCAGACAAATCACTCACATGAAAATATTAGTGCAATACTTTGTATCACTTACAACCGCTTACCGCCAGTACTACCTTTGACTTCGAACGTTCGATTTGAAGACTTCTGTTATGGTCATTTGATTACGAACACCTCAGGAAACTTCGACAAGGATGGCGTAATAGAAACTCTGGTGGTGCCCTATCCTCAACCCGGTACTTGGTTTATTTCAATTACAACTCGTTGCTACACCGAAGAAGAATTCATTGAAGATCCTAATTTGGTACCCACAGATCACTCTTCAAATTGTGATTACATCAACAAAACCTCGGTGTTACTTGATATCCGATCATCCGCTTGTTACAATTCTCGTTGTCTCAATGGTGGTAAATGCCTCCAATATCTCAGTGGGGGCATTCTTTACAGCACTTGTTCTTGTAGAGCTGGTAAGCTCTATTGATTTCTATTTGTTTTGTTCACTTACTTCTTTCTACTTCTATTAGGCTGGAAGGGTTGGATCTGCAATGATGGAAGTGAGGCTCTTTCAGAGGAGAAACTGTTGATCAATTTTCTTCTGCTAACCCTTAGCAATGGGGCATTCATTCCAGCCATTATCGTGGCAGCTTGTCGTCATTATTTTACTGAGTCAGCAATATATCTCATTACCATGTTTTCTTCGGCGGTAAATATTTCAATTAATCAACGTCTGCATTGCTTCTAATACTATGATTTTCTCTAGTTGTATCATGCCTGCGACAGCGACTATTCTCAATCTTACTGTGTTTTGAGCGTTGGTCTACTTCAATTTGCCGACTTTTACACAGCGATTCTGTCGTTTTTCGTCACTCTCATCACGCTAGCTCACCTCTCTCCAGGCTGTAAATCATTTTTGCATCTTTTGGGTGCCATTCTCATTGCATTGATCACTCAAAATGATCGCACTAATCTTTGGACTTTTGTAATACCTGCCGGCATTGGAACGTTGCTTTTGTTTATCTGCTGGGTATGTGTTTCACCAAATGTTGAATTTAAATCTAATTGTTGTGACCTGGTGCAAACTTGCAGTGCACACACTGTTGTCGCAAATCATGCTATCCTCCTGCTCGTTGTTGGATCTTCTCCGTTTGTCCTGCTTTTCTGTTGACAACTGCTGGACTGATCATATACGCATTCTTTGAGACCCAGGAGAACTATGCCATCACCCACAGGTATTGCTGTCACTACTTATCAGCCAGTCACTAACCCGCCTTTCTCTCTAACATTCAGTGTATGGCATACCATAATGGCACTTGCACTACTATTTGCGATCCCGTCCATGCCACCCATTAAACCGCCAGAGAGCGAAGAAGAGGATGACGAACGAGTTCATTTCATGAGTTCTTCAAGTAGCTCCGGTGCGGGCAGTGGCAAAGGTACAGCCAAGTCCAATCCTGAAACCTATTACGAGTTAATCGGCGAAGAGGCCTCGCATCTTGCTCGAAGTCACCCCCAAGGTGTTCCGGCCAATACTCAACATATAACCAAAACTTACTAGATAAGATTTAGAAATGGACACCAATCTTGATGCCTATGAGCATAGATTGCTTGCATTATTGAATGATTCCTCTAGTCACTTGCAGTATTATCACTTTTTGACTCTCTGCTTTTTCAATAACTGCTCAAATCATTTGCCGACAAAACGTTAGCTTGGAAAGCCAAATGTGATATGCCAATCATGTTCAAATTGCCAGATTAATAATTGTCTTATATGCTCCAAGGCAAAATTCTTTGTCTGGATAATTTTTTGTAGACTATTTGTCAACTAGTTTTACTTGATTCGTTTCAAATAATTGCAGTTGGATAATAACCATTGTTTTGGTATTTTACATTCAAGTTTTCATATTAAAGCAACTTGTAATGTTTGATTGACTTGTCTCAATGGAACTGAATCAATCTTTCAGTAAGGCTGATAAGGTTAGAAGTGAAGCAAAGTCAACCATGGCTTTAAGGGAACCAAGAAGTTTGCTTACATGACACTGCACAGTAGTGATCAGTTATCAAATACACACTAGACACTAGCGACCCCTCTAGACTATGATACTTTAGAGGACTTGACTGGAGTGTGCACTGGAGCTTGATTCTAATCGAGTTTCTTTTCTTTCGTTCTTCTACCTGGCGACCGAAGGAGTGCAAAATGCAAAGATGGCGCACGTTGAATGGCGCCCGCCTCACACCAGTTTCAAGTTTCTACATGATGACATCGATATGCTCTGAGCCGAGCCTCTCATTTGACCATTTCTGATAATTCCTTAAAGTTTACTTCTCAAGTCTTTCATCTCCTTGTCGACAGCTCGTTTTCCTGCAACCATCGTAGGTAGTCAGTCCTGCGGTCCTCATAGTTTTGCTTTTTTGGTTTGTTTTTTCAACAAACCATTTTTGTTTGCTCAGCTTGGTACAGCAAGTGAGTTTCTTGTTGTTTGTTAACAATGTTTATGGTAGTTTTAAAATAATAAATAAAAAATGCCACATGCTTTTGAAAAAAAACTTGGGTGCAGGCCTAGGTTGTGCAATGCACAGCATACCCAAGATGTCACAATGAAATTGTGCTGCATTTAGCTCACTGTCTGCCGTCTCGAATGCGTTGAATGTAAGCTTGACCTTTGTTTCGGCGAAACGACTCGTATGGATCAGTGGAAGAACTGCTGGAGGGTAGACCAATGCCTCGATATTGTTCCATTTTGTCTCTCGCCTGGCCAACAGGCAATGGCTCTGATTGGAACCATCAAGTTTTAAATTATAAAATAGAAGAAATCGTTTTGAAGTAGAGCATACCTAGCAAGCCTTGTTCTTTGGTACCCAACCCAGTAGACCCTGACCAACCCATCTTCTTCAGCATTTGGTGACCTTTGTTGGATTCACTCAAACGACTGTCAAGATCAGTGACTTCGTAACTAAATATAAATAGTTTTGATTAGTCGACATAAATAATGAAGATCACACATACGCTTTACTATATAGGGGCGATTTGCTCCTCGATCTGCGTGACGAAAGTAGTTTCGAGTTCAAACTACGACTGGTAGGACTATTCGAGCGAGATCTTGAGCGAGATGGCGAACGTCTTCTTCGATGCCTTTGAACAGGTGATCTACTTCGTGAGCGACTTTGTCTACTACACAAATCATTCCACAAAAATAATCATTAAAAATTATTAAACATAAAAATATCTAGTAAATTTGCTACCTTCTTTCTTCTTTGAACTCTTTGTAGCGACGCTTGGGAGGGGAAAATCGGTCATTTTGATTAGCGTTCTTTTTTAGATTACTGCCACTTTTATCATCTGGGGATTTGGAATTATGCTTTAAACTGTTTTCTTGAAATTCATTGTCCGTGCTTGAGTTTGATTTACCATCATAATCCTTTCTAGCTTGAGATTTAGCTTTGAAAAACTCGTAGAGACCTAATTTTTCCCACCCTTCAGCGTTTCGCGGATGTTCGTGCGATGGTGGAGCATAGAAAGCTTCGAGTGATTGAAGCAAACGCTCTGAAGGTGGAGTGAGCACTGGCATGCGAATATCTTCGGGATTAATTGAATTGTAGTCAAAATCTTCAAGTTTGATCAGCTGAGTCATGATACCAGCCGGTAGATCAAAATATGGAGGTTTAACTTCTTCCTGTAAGGATTGTGCTTGTGATGGTGTAAGAGCAGTGGCAGGAGGTAGTGGAATCAGAGGCTGATTGTAGGGAGTGAGAGGAGGAATCGGGGCAAAACCACTGGGTGGTTCGGGTAGAAAGCTATTTGGGAGTAAGGGTGGCTTGCCGTAAGGAGAGAAGTGTGGTGGACCTGAAGGGCCCACAATCGGTCCTGATGCTGGGCTTGATACGTATGCAGAAGCTGCCGCTGAAAAGGGAATACTCGGTGTTATGCCAGGTGTCGCCGCTTGAGACGCAAATACTAGAAATACCACCAATTAACTAATCAACATTTCACTTAATTAACAATCAAGCATACTGTTTGGCGTAATTGGCATCGAACCAAATTCCGATCCAGAAATAGAATGAGGCACGGGCTGTTTCATCAGTAGTTAATATTTAGTGTTTAAGTGTTCAACCAAGTGGTTTAATTTTACCTTTGTTTGTTTTTGTAGATTTTTAATTTTTTCTTCGCAGTGTTTAACAAATTCTTCGTGTTGATTTTGAAGTTGTTCATATTTATCCAACTGTTCTTTGTGGATAATTTTGATTTGCTCAGAAAATCGACTATAAAGAGAGGTCTATGGGGGTGGGGTAAAATTAAAACTTTAATAAGAAAGTGTCTCTTAAAAAGACCCATAAATGGACTGTGAGTTAGACCGTCCACTGATACACAATAAACTTTTTAAAAATATACATTTAAATAAATTCAGATAAGTAAAACATGAAATCACATACTTTTAATAGGCTTAATAAACAGCGTCGCATACACTTTCTAAACTCACTAACACTAATATTATTTCAGTCAATTAGTTAATGAATATTTTGCATTCCGACGCAAGGTATATAATGTTATTATAGTATCTATAATGTTAATAAACTTAATTTAGAAAAATATAATTACAAGTTTAAAAATGATCAAAATACAAAAAAAAGACTTACCTTATAGGAATCTAATGATTCTTCGGGTGTTTTCAATTGCTAAATCAATTCAATGTCAATGCAACCGAAATTTGCGTAAAGCAAATCAAAAAATATAAAAACACACGTTAGTGTCATCAAGTTCATATAGAATTGGCTTATAAAGTATTAGATCCCTAATAAAAACCTCTCTCATGGTCAATTTGAAACTTGCAATTAATTTCAAATGACATAACACAAGGCACTTCATTTAAGTCTCAAGGCATAGAAATGTCGGAGAAAGATTTCTTACATCCAGCAACGTGTTGTTTAGGTATTGATTCATCTCCCACAACTTGAGAAGCTATATAATAGATAGTAAACTTATTAATATCATGTTATAATTGTAATTTAAAACTAGTAATTCACAAAAAAGTAGCACTATTCTATAATAAACTAAATCAAGTTGCGCAATTACTTTGTTCATCTTTTGCTTCTTCTCCTCGTCAGCATCCATGATAGTGCTTGAAAATACAGGAACAATAATGCCCGCAATCGCGTTTTTCAGTTGTTCATCTCCTTTTCTCATGCTAGAATAGTCATAAATTGAAAAGAATACAATAAAACCCAAAACATACCAATGATTGAATATATCATTGATTAAGTACATTAGATGTAATTTGGCTTCAAAATTTGTATCAACTCTGGTAATTCTAAATTTAAAAAATTATATAATTACAAAGCTTTTACAAAAAAATCAACAACTAAAGTGTTATTACCTTTTTAACAAATGCTTCGCTACAGCGTCATATTGTTCTTCAGTGTGACAATTATTAAAAATCCAAACTTTACCATTCTGAAATTTAATAATTTTATTATTAATAACAATGCTATAAAACTAAAATTCAAAATACCGCAATAGATTCTTTTCGACAAGTCTCAATGATTGGTTGAAGAATCTTATCGAATTTATTTAAATTGATGCTATAGTCTTCACACATCCGCTTGAGTTCATCGTCCAAACTTTTCGCAATAGATTCTTCAATCCTTTGTTGCTCTTCATCTTCCATTATAACTTGATATTGAGCTTTTAAATTCTTTTCAGACTCCTTAACTTGTTCTTGCAACAGCGTTATTTGAGAATTCTCAATAGAAGAATTTTCATTATCAGTTGTACTGGCTGAACTTAATTCATGTGAGTAAGGAGGACGCCAATAACCAAAAGAATTTGAATGGCTTAGGTTTGAAACCGGGAACGAAGGATGAGTAGACGGGTATTGATGAGGCTGACTGGCAGAAGAATTGTTGTTGTTGTGGAAAGTATTGACCATCACTGAAGCAACTTGAGGTGAAGGTGCTGGGAAGGGTGCACCAGAACTAGGAGGTATCAGGTGAGGTGGCATGAATGGTGGGCCTGGTGGGACAGGTGGCTTTCCAATTGGCGCTATCGTTGAATAATGTGAACTACTTGGCATGGAGTGTCCTGATGGCATTGGCCCCAGACATGCCTTACCATCTCCATACTCACGCTCTTTCAAAGCGCTCTCTTCTACTGACACTCGATACTGATAATAACCGTAATATTCGCCGCCAAACAAAAAGTTAAATTTTGGATTATTTGATTGTTTACTCTTCGTCATCTGTTCAAACTCAGGTCCGTTCCTCGCGACAAACTGTGCCAACTTGTCAATTATGTTACGAACATCGAGATCTGCAAAAATAATAATTATTAGTAGTAGTAATTCACCTGAAAATTCTCGTTAAATTCGTTAAAAATTATGTGTTCACGAATCAATAGCAAAACCTTATATTTATAACAGATTTTTGTAAGTCATGAACACAAACTAACCTTGTGGTTGTGGTGGGATATCCATTGTGCGAATGTCTACATGAGACAGCTTCTAATCAAAGCATAAACTAATGCACAACTAGATACATAAGGCGAATCCCACAAATCATGAAACAAGCGGAATAAGGAGATGGCGAGATTTAGAGGAAAACTAAGGGAGATAGATTGAGTGGCGCGGCGATAGAGAGAAACAATTGGCTGCGGCGGCCTCCTACATCGATGTGATCATTTGCATCTACTATCGGAGCATGCGTGGGACATCTTGCTAGGCCCACCACTAGATGGCGCTGCTCGCACCTCACATTGTTTTGCTTCTCACCCAGGCCTAGCGAGTCTCGCTTGCCAACTGATCCAACTGATTTCAACTAGTGGATCATTACTAATTATTCATTAGTAATGATTCATTACTAATAATTCATTGGAATTGCTTCTCATTGTCATCGCTATTCATTTTCATCTTTCACATTTGAGCTTTTTTTCACTCGATAAATGATACTATATATTAAAATACTTATGTTGTGATACTTATTCTTGTTCTTGTGTGCATTAACTCGAGTACATTTTGACAAGTTGGTAAGTTTATTTTGAATCTATTTTAATGTTTTTATTTAACTTATCTGTTGTATAAATAGGTTAATTGGTATATCTTTAATAGATATATCAAGACATTTTTATTATAAAATGGATGAATTTAAGATAAAAATGATGAATACCGAAACATATTTTAAGATTGATAATCCGATCAATGCAATGGCTATCAATCGCGATGGCACTCAAGTTGCTCTTGCTGGTCGAGGGTTGTTGAAAGTTTATAGTCTTTCTTCTGAAAATAGTTTGCTCGGGACGGAAGTTCACAATTTAATTAGTTCAAATATGAAGAATTTAAATTTTTCAAATAGTGATGTTGCGTGGTGCCCTACTGAAGATGGCATTCTGGCCACTGCAGCTACCAACGGGGCAGTTGTGGTATGGAACATGTTTAATACCACAAAATCCAAGGTTGAAGTGATTTTTAACGACCACAAGCGCACCGTGAACAAGGTTTGTTTTCATTACAGCGATTCCAACATCTTGCTCAGCGGCTCCCAAGATGGCTGTATGAAGCTATTTGATCTGCGCAAGAAAGATGCAATCACTACTTTTGTCTCTAATTCAGAAAGTGTTCGGGATGTTCAGTTTTGTCCTTATCCTAGCTGGATTAATCAATTTGTATCCGTTCAAGAGACGGGAAATGTTGAAATCTGGGACTTACGTCGTATTGATAAACCAGAATGCAATTTCATCGCACATGACGGGCCTGTGTTTGCTTGTGAATGGCATCCTAACCTTGATAACTCAAACAAATGGCTGGCAACTGGTGGCCGAGACAAGACTATTAAGGTGTGGGATTTGAACAATCGGACTAAACCCAATGTGGTTCATAGTGTCCATACTATCGCCCCAGTAGCCAAGCTCAAGTGGCAACCTGGCAAAGAATTTCACATTGGTAGTTGTTCTCTTGTGGTTGACTTTAGTGTTTACGTTTGGGACATTAAACGACCCTATGTTCCTTTTGCTATCTTTGGAACTCGTAAAGACGTAACCACTGGCTTGGCGTGGCATCCCGATTCCAATCACTTTATATCTTCCTGTAAGGATGGCACCGTCTACCAACACAGCTTTGAGAACGATGCTTTTTATCCAGCTGAACATTATAGACCTATTGGCATGGATTTCAACTGTGCAGGTGATATTGCATTTTCTATTACTGACTTCATCAAACGCTATTCGCATACTGTGAATCCGAATGCATACGTAAATCCTACATCGCCTTCTACTCGACTGGTGAAGACAAATTCTCTAGGCACTAATCATAATCTTCCTAGTTCGGTCGGCATCTCTATTCCCACTAACAATAATCAAAATTTAAACAACCACCATTCATTCGCTGTGTCTACTTCATTGACACAGAATTTTCAGCTAGATTTTCCTAGTAATATTTCGATAAATGATGTAAAGAATCGTCTCGTTGCGATGAGCAATCAATACTTGTCGAATGCAACACAACCAATTGCAGTGGAAAGTCAAACTCATGTACCAATCCCACTTCCACTCATTCCACCAGAACCTTTCTCGATCAGTGTACCTATTTCGTATCGGAAAACTGATGAAAGTGTGCTAGTTGAACATTTCCGGTGCATGGTCAGTTACATGATGTTGTTTCTCAGCAAAGAGATGGAAAGTTTAGAAGAGAATATTAGAAGCGATCTCTCAATGGGATACTTTTTATACTCAGCACAAAACTACAACTTATCTGAGCGATCGTTCGAAGAGTTGTGCGAGAAGAACGCTGGCGTTGCGGATACTCTAAGACGCCATCAGGTAGCACAGACATGGCGCATTGTGCGGCACATGTTCAGCATTTCGGGACGACATCCTAACTCGAGTGGTGGTGCCGGCAACAACCCAAGTGGTGGCAGTATTCCTAACATACCCCCTGAGGTGATCCCAGGCGCTGCCGACTACAAACTGAAACACGACAACCCGAGTCGGCACACTAGCGGGGGAACTAGACACTTTAGCGGCAACAATAATCCTCCTCTTGGAGCAAACAATGGCAACAAGGACTCGTCGGAAGACGAAGATATGCAAGAAATATACGACGTTTCTCAACCCTTTCCAACCTTGAAGCACAAAAATACTATTCCTAGTAATAAGTTTGCTGTAGATTTCTTTGATTACAATTCAAGTAATCTTGATAGTGAAATCTCTGAATCTTTGTCTATTCAAACTCGAGATGATTCAAACCTTTATGAATTTGAAAGTAACCATCAAGATTGGGAGCTTCAACGAGAGTCAATCTTTCACCGACACAACATTACCGAGTGCAATATACAGATGAATGATTTGAATGTTAATCCCAGCGTTGAGAATTCTCTCACTATGGGCAACTATGATGCAAGCTCGCCAGTGAGCTTTGATGAAGACGATGATCCAGGCCCGAATCAAATCGACACCCCTGGTTTGTTTGATAAGAACCTTCAGTCACTGTTATCTTCGAAAAATCAGGTGCCCGTTGTATGGCCATTCACTGAACTTGTGGCAGATATGTTGCGATACTATGTCGACCACGGAGATGTGCAAACCGCGGTCTCGATTATTGCAGTGCTGGGCGACAAAATGAAACATGTGACTTCGATTGACAAGCGCACCATTCAAATCTGGTTTCGCGCATATATAGAATTGTTGCACTGTTTCAAATTGTGGAATGTCTCTACTCGACTGATTCAGATGAGCTCGGACTCTGAAATTCAAGGATTGAATCAGTCGCTCACTACCTTCTTAGTCTATTGTGCTCGATGCAACAAACCTATCAAGCACGGTTCAGTGCACTGTGAGAAGTGTCGAACTGAGCCAAGCAGTTGCTCGATCTGTAACGTCTCGGTTCGAGGTCTCTACACTTGGTGCCAGGGATGCGCTCATGGAGGACACCTGCAGCACATGATAGAGTGGTTCAAAAGCAACTCTCTCTGTCCTGCAGGTTGTGGTCATCATTGCGAACTCTGTTGATACATTCGGTTTTTTACTTGTTACATCTTTTCTATAAAGTTGTCTCAAATATAATAAAATTTCATTTTTAATTATTTCATTGAAATTATGTTGATAATATTATTATAGTTGAAGTTAGCCGTGTGTGTTGCCTTAACAATATAATAATAATATATAATAAGTATTCTTATATTTATTAGATTTCTTGCAATTGTTTTTATCACTAGCAACTAGATCTTAAGTAATTTTAGTTTTCCCTTTCCGTATGGAAGCGGCGTTCTTTCATTCTGAAACATGTTATAATATATATTATTACATATATATTTATGATATTAAAGTTTCTCTTACCTTCGATTTTGAAACCACACTTTGACCTGAAAGAGATGTGTTTAGTGTGACAAGTTATTCGAGTAATGAAATAAACATTACCTGGCGCTCGGTAAGGTTAAGCTGAACGGCAATTTCGTAGCGTCTCAGTCGAGTCAAGTAGTTTTGCATATGAAAGTGTTCTTCTAACCCTTGTAATTGCATTTTGCTAAACGAAGTACGTTCTTTGCGTCCCACATTAGCGTGATAATTTGGATTACTACATTGGTGACTTTCTACTAGTGACCACTGTTGCTCACATTCAATATGGTTGGAAACATATTGCGATGTATCTTGTAAATCTTGTTCTTGGCTTGGAAGAGACATCTCATCACCACTTAACAAAGTATCGAAATGGAACGATTAGAAACCAAGTGGAATGCATTTATAGTCTGGTGTCACCATCAGTTGCTGACTGCCGCCACACATTTAGTGTGATTGATGTGGCCAAGCTGGCATCTTCCCCACGCGGTCACTGGTCACCACATATGTCAACGCTCCTCCCTCAACCCAACATTTATGTGGATTTGTTTTAATTTTGGTTTAATTTATTATTTTTGCGGATATCTGGTTTATTATTTGCCAACACACTTAATTTTTATTTCCCTTTAGGGTTAATTATGTGAAAACTCTGTCAGTGCTGAGTTAAGTGGTGGTGGTGGAATTGGTTGTAGTGAAAGCTCTTCAAAATGGCACTAGTCAGTGCAAATGTTATTAGTGGTTTGCATCGGTGACGTGATTCATTCGATTAATTGCAAGGTACAATTAGAAATCATTGCATTTAGATTGCATTTGATCACGTCAGCTTTAGAGTTGGCCATGGCCATGAAGAACTTAAAAATGAATGTTATTCTAATCAATTTGGATTGGCTCGGTGCTGCAGCAACAAGTTAACCTTACCCAGCATTGTATGCTGAGTGTGAATAGACTTCGATTGTCTCATCTGGTCGCTAATGAGGCGAGGCAGTGTGACACTGGCAACAGCGTTACCTGAGTCGTGGCTCGTTATTAGTCACACGGTTTCCTCTCTCCACTTGTTCGGTGTTGAGGTATCACTGCACTCGACATCTCACCATCTAACCACTCATACTCAACTGTCACTTAGTCTGCGTGCACCACGCCGAGTTCGAGCCATAGCTATGCATAACCACGACATCTATAGATTTATATGCTACACTGTAGCACGGCACAAACCACAGCTGTGCACATCCGCGCTTGAGTCCAGGGTACGCATTCTTTCTTTGCCACCAACTAGCTCGGACACCTGTCGAGCACAAGCAATATGAGTTGATGTATAACTTCACTTCTTTTACCGCAATAAGCGAATCCATTTTTTCAAATATATATATATATTTATTATATTTGTTAAAATGCAACTGTCTTCTAAATTAACCACCGTGATCAAGTGGCGTTAGATTGTGATCATATTGCAACATGAGCACCGAAAGTTATTTGTTGATGTTGGCTGGGCATTGTTCTGCACAAAACAATGGAACTGCTTTAGTTTCTTTAAATTTTCCGTTTGTCTTAACCTTTGATTAATCGTTAATGCTGGCTTGCATCTAATCAATCATACCCATACGATAACAGAGAGTCTTTCCTTATACCATCCCACTGTTGGTATTCCTTTTCATATGCCGATTTTCACTGGTATATCCTGATTGTGCAAGTATTAATAATATTTGTTTTTAATAATAAGTTTGCATAAATATCAAAAACTAGCGAGTTGTGTTCATTGCTCAAGCGTTCTGCTAATACCATAAGTTAACTATTAGCTAAAGAAAGTGTTCAATGTGACATGTTAACTAGGTTTAACTTAAACTTTAAGATACATCAGAATCTATTTCAACTTTATTGTATTTAATATGCACTTTAAGTGAAAAATTGCCAATAATTTCTTAAAATGCAATGTAAATTGTTCACTTTGGTAGACAAGATGATTGAAGTTGTTTGCGCATTATCGCATTTGTGTGGTGATTTGTTGTGAACATGGCCTGACAAGCACGCTCAGGTAAAGAAGTGTTGGCACTGGGTGATCCATCGAGCACGTTGGGCTAGCACCTCGAGCTGTGCTCACCACTCAGGTTGACAGGCCATGAGGGCATTGTCTTAAAATGTCTGGTGGTGCTAATGCGAGCAGTGACCAGGCGGTGGCAGTGCAAAGCTGGTGGCGATCGTCAATGGAACCTAACTCGCGTTGTGGTGATGTCAAAAACAGATGGTCATTATTTGACATGTTGAGTGCTATGACAAATTGCGGCTAATCGTGTCTAGGCAGTTTGCCGCAATCTTGGCATCACGTTATCCGGCTAAGTTGCTTCTCGAGAGCACACCCAATTGACAATCCACGCTAGCATGTCAAACTATTCATATTGTTGCTTTATGACAACATTTTTCTTCCTCCAACATACATTTTAAATTAGTAAAAAATTTAATTTAAAAATAATTATTTTTATTATATTGAAATATGTGGTCAACAACGATTAGCTCCAGTTTTAGAGCTAGTTGCGTTATAACGCTAAAGTTTGGATTAAGTTAAGGACGAACCTCGACGTTATGTGACTATCTCAACAATATTATAATTTTATTAATAAAAACTAATACAATACTTTATTATTTACAAGTAAAAACTTATTTTATGTTTGAAATTAGCTAAGCTTGTAATGTGTAAAATCCACAATTTAGAATGAAGATGGGAATGGTAACCAGTAACAAGGTGTTAACTTTAAGCATGCAAAGTGCAACAGGTTTATCACTAAATATAGACTTCGGCTAGGCTACATCTTGCCTATGCCAGAGGTGGGGGTCGAGTCAATATTGACATTGGCTGGCCAAAATGGCGCCTAATTAGGATTGACTTGCAACGAAATGTTTGCAGTGTGGCTTTGGCATACAAGGACGTTGCCGAGTGACGATTGCTTCTCACAAAGTACGGTAGTGCGTGCCGCAAGGTCGACACCGGAATTTGAATTGTAGACATAATTTACACAGAATCATTGCTCACTTTTTCCCGTTTCAATATAATTGTTGTTATTGCTATTGTTATTAGAAGTTAGCTTAACTTTTTCAGCTTGCTCTTCTCCATGTTCGGGATTTTCCATTCGACCTGACTGTTGTTTTTTTCGAAAGTAAAAACGTACTAAGACGATTATGATGAGAACGGTCAAGATAAGCAGCATGAATGCGCCAAATACGATAGCGGCTACTATTAGGTGGGGAGTGTAACAAGAAGCAGAGCCGGGCTGGTAGTTGTGACACAGCTCACCCAGTCCGGGCATGAACTTGCCGGGCATGTTGTACAATTGGTCCACCTGGTCTTCAGTGCAGTTGATGCGTGCAGATGCCACCCAGCAATCGCGCACTTGCCAGATACCGCAGCACTTGAGCAGAGTGCCCATCTCAGATTTTTCATCTACATAGCGCAACACTAATTCTCCCTTTCGTTGAGCTTCTTCATTACAATGTGTAAACTCGTTGTGAATTTTACTCAAACATTCTATCAACTGATTGTATTCTCCAAGACGATTTAAAGAAAATACATTGCTTATGTCTTGAGTTGAAATTGCGGTAGGGTCGATTGTTTGTGAATGCACTAGTAAAGCCACAAACCCAACGGATAGGGCTAACAGGATGTGCTTTGCTGCCAGATGCATGGTCAATTTTTAAAACTAAGTAAAAAGCGCTGATTTGTTGATGGTATACTGATATTGACATCAAGTCATGATAATGGCAGATAAAATTCGGCAATATCGACAATGATGTTCTGCACAAGTCAATCAGAGATGAGTAAATGACGCCAGGATTTGGCCAGCTCGTTTCTCAAAACGACAAGTGAGAGTATGAGTGCCGCACACACTCGAGAGACAGGGCGGCGAAGAGAGTGATGCGGAACGCTAACGTGCATCTCAGGCACATTATAGGCAACTAAATATGCCTTGGTAAGGTGTCAATGCCAAGCTCTACGTGCCTGGTCTTCTCATATTAAGCAAATTTGACTATTTATTTTATCTATTTAAAATTTTAAAACTGTAAGATAAGTGATAACGATTATAGATAACTAAAGGTCATTTATAGATAACTAAACTAGATGGGTATTAATATATGGCATGCTAACAAGAACATGCTAAAATCATTTGATCGATTGCCATGTCTTGCTTGTTACACTTGCTTGTGTTACTGTGCATCTTGCACCTTTTCGTTTGTGTTCCATTTAAACCAGAGATCTGGGATGTCAACGAGGGAGATATCAATCAAGTTCTCGACCATAGAGCCGACGAAGAAGAAAGCCCATCCCACCTTTATATTGAGGACAACAAAGCCAGCCTGTGCGTTGAAGCAAAACATTGCGCAAATTTGGACGGTACAGGAATTATTGTGCCTAGAAACAAGAATATCTGTCGCAAGCCAAAAGTGTACTGTCCTATTGACCAGTTAGAAGATTACTCTTTATGTGGAATCAGCAAACCCTATCTTGTTCAAGAACGAATCAAGACTTCTAATCCAAAGCATAAGTCTAGCTTTGCAGAGTGGCCATGGCTGGGTATAGTACTTGAGCACAACTTTAATGTTGACTACTACCTTTGTGCCGCAGTGTTAATAGATGATCAACATCTACTTACTGTGGTAATATAACACCAGTGTCTTTATTTATTTATCTATTGACTCACATTATTTTTATCATAGGCTCATTGTTTTGAGTAAGTTTTATTATTGATATAAATTTTTAGTGAAAATCACTTACCCACAGTGATTCTAGGAAAGTGAATGAAAAGGAAATCTCGGTGAGACTTGGTGAGTACGACGTGAACTCAGTGAGCGAGCCACTAGCTGCAATCAACGTGGAGGCCAGCGTGGTGGTCTTCCATCCCAACTACACCCGACGAAACCTTCACAACGACATCGCCATCATTCGACTGAGAGAGAAGGTTGACTTTTCAGAGCACATCAGCCCGATTTGTTTGCCAGACTCCATCCAGATACGGCAAATGTCACTGAGCAGTGCGAACGAGTGCATCACCACAGGTTGGGGACGGTCTCAGGTGGCCAAGGGCTTCTATTCGGACGTACCCAAGAAACTGTCCCTGCCTTTATGGGATCATGATGAATGTGAGGCCTCTCTCCGCCAGACACGGCTGGGACCAAAGTTCAAGTTGGACGCGAGTTTCGTGTGCGCTGGAGGTGACTCGGGCGAAGACGCCTGTGAGGGCGATGGAGGTGGACCGCTGATGTGCCCACAGCCTGATGGCACCTTAGCACTCACCGGACTGGTCTCGTGGGGAATCGGCTGCGGACAACCCAATGTGCCAGGTGTCTACACCAATGTCGCTCACTTCCTTCACTTCATCCACCATACTATTCACATTCTCAATCAACTTTAAATCATCTCCGGCTCAGCCACTACTACTTTTGCACTTACCACATTGAAACTTTGTTTTCTGCCTACCATTTAAAGTTTGATCTATGTTAAATATAAACGTTTATATTCAATTTTAAATTATAAATTAAATGGCTTAGAAAAAACTAATATCAGTTAAGTTCTTTTTAATTATATAACTATAATTTATATAGGCTATATAATATAGCAAACGCCAGAATCGTACCTTCGCAAATATATTTGCGTGGTCCGTGTGGCTGCGTGCGCACTTTGTGCCTCGCAAATATATTTGCGAGAAAGAGCGAAATTCGCAAAAACAATTCGTACCTACCAAAAAAGCAATATATTTGCGTGCGCCAGGCTCGATAAGTTACCACTCTTCTTTAAAGAAGTACTTTTTGCAATATCAAAAACTTTTAAATGTGATATATCATAAGTATACTTAGGATGTATAACTTATGCCGCATAAGTTATGCATTTTAAGTTATATTCAACTTATCATTCTGCAGCAACTTTTATTTCGTAAAAAACGTTCACATTCGTATAACTAGAGCTCAAATTGAGTCTTCTACATATGTTATTCTCAAATTGAGACGAATAAACACTTCTTTTTTTAAAGTAAAATTTATAAATGAAGATCTTTTCTTGAGCAGGCCGATTGTTGAGTGTTGCCTGTATATTGTTCTAGCCAGAGGTGCGCTCGAGTCCAAACAAGTCTATTGGTTATTATGGCTATTGTTATGGACTCGGTCGCATAACTGGTTTTAGCTTGTTCCAAAAGTCAAATGAAAGCTCAAAATAATTAGATATAGTTTAAATTAAAATAATATTTGATTATTTGGAAAAAAGGCATGAATCGAATTTCATTAATGTCTTTTATTTTGCCTTTGCAACAACACGTAAGTGTGAGGGAATACTTGTATACTGAATACTGTATACTATGTAGTTACTGCAGTAACCATGGTTAAGTATAAATTAACAATCTTTTATCTATGTAATTAATTTTAAAATTCAAAGAAACTACAGTAAACTCTCGAACTTATGCGTTGCCGAAAAGACAACATAGAAGGTATTAATAAAATTTACCTTTTACTTTGCCTTTGCAGCAACACGTAAATTTGAAGGCATACTGTAGTTTACTTGAACACTTTTGTAACATAACTTTCAAACAATATAATTTAAAAAAATAATTTGAGTTCTGCTTTCATGAAATGTAATCAATTATTACTAATTACTAATTGCTAATCAGTGATTAGTAATCAGGTTTTCACGAGAAGAAAGTTACTGAAAAGTGAAACAAAGTGAAATGTTGACAGTGTTAATAAAGCATGCGTGCAGTGTTGCTTCCATGCATATGCATAGAAATGCGCGGCACATGTGTCAGGTGTGGCCTTTTTCTGTTTACACAAGGTGTCACGTTACATCAAGACATTATTATGGGATTTGCATATAAAATCAATAAGGTTACTCAATTTGCTTCTTAGATAATTCTTTTAAGTTATCTACTCTATATTAATGCGTGATCGACTTTGGTCGTCGTCGTCGTCGTTTT